>CAJGYO010000323.1:0-153227 GCA_904845875.1 Miscanthus lutarioriparius
ATGCTTGATCTTCAACCAACGCTCGATAATCCTTTTTCCTTCTCGCCATCGCCATTTATTCAATAGAATCGAGATATGACCCATGGCTTTGTCGTCTCTCGCTTTTGACGCTTCCCCTACTCATATCGGGCTTTTTGCTTGGCACGGCATCGCCTTCTAATCTCTCTCAGACTTTGCGTACCGATATTTGCATCTTGGGATCGACTATTCCAGCTTCTTTTTGATTTGGTTGATGTTAGACCTTAGTTTTCCTTTGAATAGCCCAAGCATCAACCATGTTTTGATCTCCTGGAAAGGATTATCATCAACTTTCATTTTTCGAGGCGTATCAAATTTGAGCCTCCCCGTCCCGAAATAGCTCTCTCAGATATGTCGCTTAAAGATTCTGCATTCATTAGTGGAATGAGAAGTAGCATTATGGAACTTGCAGAACTTTTTATTTTTCAAGCGATCGGGGCAACATGATGACCATCGGGCAACTTGATCTGCCCTTTCTCAAGCAAGAAATCAAGAGCTTATCCGATTTGGTGACATCAAAGTCATAGCTCTCCTGGAAACTCCTCTTCCCTAAGGATTTGGCACCATCACCGTCTTCTTGCCCCAATTCCATTCCGCCGCTAAGTTAACCTCTTCTTCTTCATCTTCATAGTCGCCATCGATCGAGTATGGATCATAAGCTTGCCACTCTGTGGTACTCTTCTAGAACCGGGTATCTCTCGCATACTCTGAATTGGCTATTGACGCCGCTTACTCGTTGAGCCAATTGACCCAAGTTGTCAAATTCTTGTCCAGCGGTTTTCTTTCCACATCGGCAACATTGTGAACGGGCCTAAAGCAGCTAGTTGATCATCGGCCAAGTTTAAGGAGAAGCACAAGTTTCTAGTTTCTCGGAACCTCTAAAGAAATTCAATTGCCCAATTCATTAGTCTTTTGTCTTATAGTTGTCGGATCGGTAATCTTCTTTCTCCGGTCTCATTGCAAAAAATATGTATGAAACTTCTTCTCCGTGCTAGCCCAATTGGCATTTGAATTGATTGGCAATGATGAAAACCAAGTGAAGGCTGGCCCCGATAATGACAGGAGAGAAGAAACAAACTCGATGGGCATCCTCAACTAATGCTTCGCTAATTGTGTAAGATACCGATCGATATGTTCTATCGTGTTTAACTTTGTCTTGTCCGATGAACTTAGCAAATTTGGAAACCTATAATTTGTGGAAGAGCTGACCAAATCATACCATTCGGATATAGGCATTTGTATAAAAGGTTGATCCTTTTGGCTTCGATGATCGAATCTTTTTTTCATCATCTCGTCACTCCTCAAGCAATAATTCATCCGCTTATGGATTTGGATTTCTCTGCATCACTGACCTGACCCATCTATGGATTGAAATCTTGTGTGCCTTGATATCCTCGGATTTGGCATCATGTGAAGGGTGTTATAATCCGTGCCATAGTGATACCCTTGTGGAATCTCAATCTGCGGGTCCTTTCTTTGGCTTGTCGCTTGAAGTCTCTCGATTATAGACATAAGGATCTATATCTCTCACGAATCCTTTGAATTGATGGTGCTATTTGTTGAGCCGACGACGGTATGTGTGGCCTGATGTGCCAAAATTGATCACCTAGTTCACGACTTTGCCCTCACATTGTTGCCCATGCTATACTAATGGTCGAGATTGTCACTGTGTATCCGATTTGCAAGTGAGTTCCTTGAGTTTGTTGAGATGAACCCCGAATCGTCGGACATCACCACTACTAGCCGATGCTGCTTCTTGATGGCTGGTACCGACTTGATCAGTCCCTTGGGTCAACGGATCTGGAATATTGTAATAAGCCGGCCCACCTTGACCAACTAGAAACCCATGAATCGCCTCTCTCATGGCATTGTGAAATATGTCCATGAAAACTTCGTTATGGCTTGATATGGCATCACGAATAGATTTGTCTACAACTTCCTTAAAGAAACGCCTATCTTTAGCTTCAAATTGTGTGTTCCGTCGCATCGAGTGTAATGTGAACTCTTGGTAGTGGAAATTTACGAACAATTATGTAGTCACGTGTTTTGGTGTAGACAACAAACATTTATTCAAACTCTTCGGTACCTTTGCTAATGATACCTTTATCCCCATCGGGTAGATCTTTATAATGCGAGCATAAAGGATGTCGTTGTTGTTGTGAACCGCCATGACGATTGTGGGGTCCCATCAAGGCGTGCCCGAAACGTGTCGGCTACCGCAAATTTTTGTCCCATGCCGAGGACACCGCGCAAAAAGTTGGAAGGTCCTTTCGATGGAGTACGTAGATCCGCCTAGCTTCAGCGCAGGGATGGTCGATCATATGCAATCCTCCCAGACGTGCCAGTCAATTTGACCCTGTAATTGACAAGGAGAGAAAGTTTATCAAGATTAAGGGACCGAACATGCACCGGTGTTGCAGACGGTCCCGAATGTGCGGCTCGAGAGCCGATATGAAAGGAGATCGACTAAACAAATCGATTCCAAAGATATTGATGAGAATAAATCGGTTGAAGTTCATTGGGTTGTATAAGAAGAAGCGGTTATCATTCAGGATAAATGTCATTATTTGAACAAATATTAATCAATGGCAATAAGATGTCAACAATGATCGGTTTATCTTTGAGCCAATGATTATAAGTAACCTAAACCCTTTTATATAAAGAAACAATTCAACACCATTTAACCGTTTAATAAAGATAAATCTAATGAATATGTTAGATCTCATCTATTGCTCTAACGACGGTGGGGCATGAGGCGAGAATCATATAGGCCGTAGAAATAACAATAGACTCAACGACCCTAACTCATTACTAATATCGGTGGGGCATGAGGCGGAATCATATAGACCATAATACAATAATAAGATCATGGGGCTAACACATCTTTCAAGCCTATCTTTTACTTCAGCGGTCTGATGCGAACTATTCATGAAAGCACTTTCGATATCGGCTAAAACAGTACCGATTTAGGCATAGTGCTGCTTAAAGTAATGCCTTATCGAGAATAGATCTATCAAATAACGATCCCCACTCCACGGTGCTAACAATGGGGTGTGAGGCAGAATCACACAGGCCGTGATAACGGGCCTTGGAACGGTTCTCGCTAGCCAATAAATCTACTCAAGACGCAATTGTAACACCCTAGGTGTTTGCCACCAGTTAAGCAATGGGTTTGAGCTAAAACATGGTATATTAAGTGATGATGAAGATGTCAAGGTCAAACCTACAGAAACGAGCCCCAACCTAAACTTGGATATTGCACCTTTGCTCGCCTATAGACCCCTTTTCAAGATATATGCTTGGGTGGTGTGATTGGGATATCTTCATGTGTCTCACATCAATACCCATCTATATTGGACACTCGAAAAGTTTCATGACGTTTGGAATCAAAAAGTCACATGAAATGATAAGTTATATCCTTGTTGGAATGATTTTACTAAGTGCTTGAATTGCACTATTAAGTGAATGAGAACATGAGATGTCAACCAAACCTTGCAACCTTGCCAAAATGACTCTAGATGAACTCTACAACAAAAGTCATGAAAGGTTCATGTTGGGCAAATGCCAAGAAAATGCTCCAATGGATCAAAAAGGATAATTTAAGCTTCATCGTGATCCTACTTTGGTCAAAGTAGAACAGCAGGTTCTATACCAGTTTTGAGGTTGGACCTTAAATGAAAGTTGTAGTCCATATCATGTAGAACAAACTTTGTTTTTGGACTAAGAGCTAGATCAGCTTGGAAGTAAGTCAAATCAAGGTCACAAGATCGAATTTGCTGTTGTTTTCAGCACTTAGAAATATTCTAAGTCCGGAGTTTAAGCTAAGCAACGACGTTGTCATTCCGCGTTCTCCGAAATTCGTTAAGCAACTTGAGTTGGCCCAAAAATAAAAGTTGAAGGTTATATTTTGAAGAAGAGCATGCAAAAAGTTGCACTGAGTTTGACCGAGTTTTGACTTCCGAAAGTGAATTTCCGTAACCGTTATCAAGACGCTGACACTGACAGTTTGTGGCTTAATTACCCGCTGTTGAAGAGCTCTAATGACCTTGGTCTCTAAATGAAAAATGAAGAGCAGTTCACGGGCTTCAAACTTTGTTTTAGGCCCAGTAGCTAATTCGGCTCAGTAGCCCTGTAATCGACGCCCGCTCACTGCCCACTTCTAGCTGCGCACCACGTGTTGACGATATCGTGTGGCCTTCTTGCATGGACGCCGCGCGCCCTCTCCATCGCCACGCGCCGCCCGGCTCCCTGCGCCTCCAAATACGAACGCCCGAGCGCGCCCGAGCGTCAGCACGCTCCCTCTCGCGCGCCAGGCTCTCGTTTCGCCGCTGGCGCGCCGCACACAGGCCGGAGCCACCATAATGCCGCCGCCCGAGCTCCCGAGCCGAGCTCGTGCCGCTGCTGCAGGCCTTCTCCGTCCCAACCAAGCGTCATCACCATCTCCAGCTAGAGCCGCCACTCCTGCGCCTTTCACAGCCACCGTGGTCGCCGGAGTGCCCTCGCCGGTGGTCTTTGCAGGCATAGCCAGCCCGGCGACGTGGTTCAGGCCACCACGAGCCGCCTCGTGCCAAAAAGAGTTGTCCCATGGATGGATGCCATGAGGCCCTCAGTGCTCCTTGCTGCCCCATCGCCGCCTGACGAGCCTCCTTGGCCCGGCAAGCGGCGTAGACTCTGTGCGCAGCCCTTCAAAAAAATCGCGTCCGGGGACTTTGTCTTAAAATTCGAAGAAAGGGAGGATCCAGCTGTGAAGCCATGACTCATTTGAATAGTGCCCCTGAGGACCTCTTCGCTGTAGTTTAATTAATGTTTTCTGCAGGGACCCGATGCAAGACTTACATGTCTTTTCTTTTGTTTTTACAGATTTGAATGATGAACTTTGAAAATTCGTAGTAATTTGTAGAAAAATCGTAAAATAGTAAATGAGGACTTTTTTGAATCCTTGAAAAATTCTCTATGCATTAGATCTATAATATGGCAGCATTTAGTTTAAAGTTTTTGCTGTAAAAATCAATTTATGCAGTTAGGTTTGTACTACTAGTGGTGTCTTGTCTTTTTTATAACTGCAGTTGTTGTGCTCAAATAATTGTGAAATTTTTGTGGAGTGCTACTAAGGTTATTCTTGATGTCTGGTAAAAATTTCAATATTTTAGGCTTGATAGTTTAAGAGTTATAAAAATAACAAATGCCCTGTTTTGATTTGCTCCTATTCTGAATAGGACTGCATGTTTGAATTAATTGGCTTAGTTAAGTTATGAATCATGACTTTATAAAAATACATGAGTTGTAGTACTTTTATTAAGCTTTTCAAAAAGCTAAATATCATGATTTTTGGTTAAGTAGATCTTGAGTTATACTTGCTTAGATCTCTGTTGCTGTTTCTGCCCAAAATTAGAGAGGGTTTCCTTGTTCTTACTGTGGGGCCTTCTTACTAGTATAATTAGCTTTAGGTGTTTACAACAAAGTTGTTTAGAATTTGACAAGCTTTCTAAAAAGTCTATAACTACATTTATTGGACATATATAACTCCATTTATAGCTGTTTAAAGTGGCATGTCAGTTTCTGTCTATGTTTTGGACAGAGATGCAATTATTGGATTAATTGACCTTTCTAACTGTAGAATCATCTTAATATGAGAATAAGAAAGTTGTAGGTAACTTCCTAAGCTTTTCAAAAAGTTATGGTTCATGTTTGTTGGAGGTCTAGAACTCCAGTTATGCTTCTCTGAAGATGCTATCAGTTTTCTATACCACTGCTGTTGGGCTGGATTTGCAGTTTTGCTTGTGCAATTATTTTCGTGGTGTAAATGATGTTTGCTATGGTTGTAGTGAATACAAAAGTTGTATAAAATTTCATGATCTTGCTTGAGTTCGAATTGTAAGGTCATAGGCCAGATAGTGTAGGAGTTACATGACTTTTAAGTCTTCTATCAGGTTTTGATTTTATTCTGAGCAGATCTGAAAGATGCTAGTGTTTGATCTAGTTAGGATTTGAATAAGTTTTGGTGATAATAACAAAGTTGTAGATAATTCATGTATCTAGCTCCTGTTAAAATTTGGTGGTATTTGGCCTTGTGGTTTGTGAGTTATGCCTGTTTAAAAGTTGGGTTTCAGAAATGGCTGCTCTCTGTTTTGTTTAGACCAGTTTCTATAAATGGGTATATTTGACTTAGTTAACTTGAGAATCATGCTAAGATGATTAAATATGAATTGTCAAAAATTTCATAAGCTTTCCATAATGTCTTCTTGCAAGTCATTTGGATTTCTGTAACTCCAGTTATAACTAAATCTTGTAGCTGCTGTTTGCATGTCCAGAAATTGACAGATTCCAATTATAGTTGTTTGCTTGTATATTGCTAAGTGTGGCTCATACCTTTGATGATGGTTGAGTTAGAGTACCTAAAATCTTGGGAAACTTGTGTCATGCTTGGTGTTGTCGTCTTCTTTGCTATCGTGGCATGATAAATTGTGTGATATTTAAAGTAAGCAATGCGAAGTGCTTGTGCATGTTAACGTAACCTTGTGCTTGTCTTACTTCTTGCATGCGATGTATTGTTTGTTGCACTTCCATGTATTCATACACATGCATCTTGCATCTCATTTAGGTACGCTAGATGAACCATGTGAAGGATGTGATGTGGAGTTAAACCCGAAGACAGTGTTTGGTGGATCTATCCGAAGATGGAAGGACTAAACAAGTGCTAGGACCGAAGATGTCACCAAGTCGGTGCAAGCTAACTGAACTGACTTGTGTCGGATCCCAGGCAAGCCCCGGAGCATTCTAAGTCTCCCATTATTTTACAAATGATTACTTAAGTACTTATGATTGATGCATTAGGTTATAAGAGTTGAATGGAACCACTTGATGCATATACATTCCTTGTCCAAAGCTATTACACCTTTAGCAAGCATAGGTCCAGGATCGAATATATGCTTAGCCATGCTTAGACCGGTAGAAGTCGGGTGATTTCTGTCACCTGTGAGATATAGGTGGATATCTGAGGAACGGTTGGTTATAATTGCTATCGTGGAAAAGAACCATGGTTAATATAAATGGAGACCGAGGCGGGATGTCGATAGAGAAGCAACATGACATGGAGGTCTTGGGTGTGGATCTATCCCGTCATGTGTCGATCAAGGACCGCACTGTTGTTGGAACTTTGACAAGATTGAATGCATGCCTCTCACTTAGTGGGCGGATAACTCGTTCCGACAGCGAAGGCGAGTAATTCAATTCAGGTCGGGACCCGTTACATTGTCTGCGCTCCTTCCGGGAACGATCAGACTAAGCCCAAGGCGAGGGTGGGCTGAGCATCCCTGGCATCTGGTGTTCTAGATTGTCTTGTTGTGATACGGACCATGAAATGTGTACCTGAGTTGTACCAAAAGGTGACCTAAGGCTATCGTGGTTGGTAGACACTGGGTTTGTGTTAGGGAATAAATTCTGACTGGTTGAAATCGATTCGAATCGCCGTCTCTCCCAGATAGTGAGAAACTTGACTAGCTCCAACATCGTAGTAACTGTGTTATGAAACATGATGGTTCGGATGAATATGGAATTCCAATACCTGCTATGGTTACTATTGTATGCTCTAAAAGATCTACCACATGTTTGGTACAGGATAGTTGCTAATCTAGAGATGGATAGTTCTAATTAACTTGATGACAGTAATTATAATTGTATAATTGAGTTAATTGCTTTTTATGCAAAATATTGTCAAGCTACCTCCACTTATAAAGCCTTGCATACTCCTTGGAGTCAATTTTATTTCTGGTTATGACGGGTAAGTCTAGCTGAGTACATTCGAGTACTCAGGTTTATCCCACCATGTTGGGTGAGGTTTTGACTGCTTGAAGATGGTGGCTAACGCCGATGGGCTCGGTGACTCTATATTTATTCTCATCTATATGCTTTTATCTCGAGGATGTCACTTATGCTAGCAACGTATTTGGAACTTATATTAATGTAATCATTTGAAAGTTATGTTGTTTTCACTAATCGGTTTTGAAATTCAAACTGGTACTATTAGTTATGAACCTATTTGTAATATTATCTCCTTCGCAACTCTGGGTATGTGATGTATATTTGCTTAATCACGCGATCTTGGTTGTGATGTTGATTTACCGAGGTCTGGGTGACACTCGGTGGACTACGGGTTTATATAAGTGAAAGTATGCTGGCGTGTCAACGTGTTAGCGGGACAACCGTACTTGATCTTGTATAAATTAGGCGTGTTCTCATCACTGACAACACGCCTTAACCGCATGCTATGCACGATCGAGATTGACATAAAATAGCCGATAAAACATAACTCATCGTTTAAAGTGTAAATTAGATCAATTTAGATTAGCAAACGATGGGCTAAACAAGATATAAGGCTGATCTAGATCAATCCCAATTGGATGAGTGATATTGCTATAATTAGATAAATAATAAAAGCAATAAGCAATATCGGTAACTTAATGAATCTACCAAAGACCTGTCATTCTAAGGTAGAGCCGATAACTTGACCTTGATCTAGTTCATGCGGTGGGGGTCGATCGGATCGATGCGCCATACTTGAACTAGGCAAGAATCGATAACTAACTTATACCGAGTCGCAGTGGAAGTGGAGACCGGATCGATCGATGCGTACCGTGCGAGAGGTATAAGCCATGACGGTACTTACAACAAGCAGTGGAGGTTGACTGGATCGATGCAGCCGTACTTGCTGAAGAACTCACCGAGATCTACTCTACTCCTACTCCTAAGGGGTGGCTGGAGCTGAAAAAGTAAATAACTTGTATATTGGATTGATTGTTGTCTTTACAATAGCCGGGGCTTGATATTTATACCCGGGACCTGCACATGACTCCTGTCTAAGCATGACTCATCACAATTTTTGACCCTAAAGAAAACATTCCTAATTTAAGATAACTTGGACTCTAATCTTTCCCTTTTTGTGGAGTTCAACATGTTTTGTCCTGGTGCCGAACGTAGCCTTTATCGTTATCCGCTAGCGCTATCTGAAGAAAGCCAATTCCAGTTTTTGCATCCGAATCAGCTGGTTCCGATCTGCATGCAATTGATTCCTTGATGACATGATCTTGGGAGCTTTCGAGTCCCTGCGACTCTTCTTCCAAATTTTGGTGTAAACAGTTTGTATTGAGGACTTTGTTTTTGATAAAATCCCATTTTCTAACAGCATTGAGGCCTCTTACAATCCAACAAAGAACATTCCAACTTCTATTTGGGGTGAGATTCATGATGATAAGAATTTGAATTTGGGTAACTTGCACTTAACTTGAAAAGCCATAGGCCTAAAGTTCTTAAACTTAAAGGTTACATCAAAGTTTTTAAACCAACTGAAACATGACCAGCTGTTTAACATCCTATTACAGAATCTAGCAAAATGAGACAGTTCATTGCCAAGCTTACAAAGAGGGCTCATGAGCCACCCAAAATACAACCGCCCAAAAACTAACACATTTGACTACTGTTCTTCATGGCTGAACCTGCAGGACTTCTAAGCTGCTCCATCTGAGCTCTAATTGTCCATCCTTCCATTGTCCATTCCTTCATCAGCACCTTGTCCACCTTGGTTTTCTTGGATGGGAGGGGCTAAGGAGGACTCCCCTATTATGATTCTAGCTCTTGCTATAGGATGAGTTTTCTTTCTTTTTGTCTGTAGAAGTTCATCATTGAGCTCAGAGTCAGTTAACTAACTTACAGAAATCAAAAGCAAGTTGTTTGATAACTTCTTTCTTTATGATTGGAGGTTTAGTGTTGCATGCTAGGCATTTTTTATTTTTACATCCATCTAATTTAAAACCACTAGCAGAATCTTTCAATATACTGCTTCTTCTTACCTCTGACTCAACAAGGGGAGCAGCTCTTTTGCCCCTACTTTTCTTCCCTGGACAGTGACTGTCCTGCTCAGAGTTTGCTCCTGGCTCCATTTTGTCCTCTTCAACATCTGACAAGCAAGTGAGGTCATTTTTTGGCAGGATGTAGGGATAGAAAATTGTATATAACCATTACCAGAGTCCAAGCATTGTGGGAGCTTAGAAGCTAGCAATTGCTTAGACCAAGTAAATGTACCAAGAGACAACAGAAGGAATGTGAAAAAATTTGCCCAATCCACCGGAATACTTATGTGCAGGTTGGAGGTGTTACCTGAGGAAAAGAATTTGGCCCAAAGTCTGGTGGCTTCAGCATTTTGAGCTTGAGTCCAAACAGGATCAGGTGTTTGTATCCTTATCAGATCCATTCCCAATTGGATATTGTTGTTCTGAGCCTGCTGCTGAATCATCTGGTTATTCTCTACTGTTAAGGCATCAAAGAATTTAGCTTCTTCAGGAAAGATTTGGTTTTCACCCTCAGGTATGACTTGATTATTTATCTATTGGAGCTGATTTTCTGCCACCATCTGTTCGGGGTTTAAATCTTCTTCTTCTTCATCAGTACCAATAAGCTGATCTAGTGGCACTTCATCTACCAAGTAGTTGACTATGGAGGCTATGACAGCTGGGGCAGCTGGAGCCTCAGGTGCATTGCCTAACTCATTCAGGTGCATGTCATTTGCATCAGATCAATTTCCTGCTCTTGTGGATTCATCAAATAGACCTCATTTTCAAGCTGAAGAAGATGTTGTATTTGTCCATTCTCTTGCAAATCATTAATCTCAATGAAATCATCTCCATACACTGGCTTAATAGGATTGATTATGACTGGGTGAAGGTCTTGATTCAGTGGTGGTTGGTTTAGATCAAAGTCTTCTTCTTTAGATTACGACATAGCATTCAGGTTCAGAGCTGGTTCATTGTCCTGGGCCTCTTGCATTTGCTGATCTTGGGCCTCTACCGCATAGGCCAGGGATCCCATGCATTCTACTGCTGCCCTTGGTTTTGTTCATCAGGCACAACTGGCCCATTGATAGGCTGGCCCAATCCAAAGAAGTCAAAAGGCATGCCAAGTTCCGAATCAAGATCCACAGGTATAGGATCTTCAATAGGGGGGCCTCCATCTTGTGGCTTATGCTGCAAAACATCACACTAGATAGTCCAGGATTCACCATCAATAGTATTTGGATCTTCATACATGATGAACTGGGGAACCTTCTCCACATCTTTAACCTTAGCCCTAACCAGAATGTGATTAAAAAATCTATCATCTACTTCCCAAAGTATCACCCTAGCAAAAGAACCAACTGCATTCTGGACATGCCTTTCACTATAGTAATCATTGGGGAAACCCAAGAGAAGAAGCCAACACTCATGATTAAATTCAGCCTTTCTCTAGTTCCTTCCTTCATTGTGCTTGTTAAAGGTGATCATGATATTATCAAAAGGGTGAGGGCTTTCCTGAACTAAGATATCACGATGATAAGCATGAGTGAGGCGAACCAGAGCTTGACTGAGGTGAGTTGGATGGATATCATGATAAGAAATGTGCTTTTCAAGGTGGAATAAATCCCTAAGAACTCCTCTAACGGCACCAAACTGAAGAGCATGACCCGGAAGGGGTTCAATGGTGACGATTGTGAGGTCTTCATACCTCTTTGGTGGTGGCTCGGAGGAGCTACGGCCCGAACCATGAAGGTACGGTTTGGGATGTCTTCATGCTGTAGGTTCTCCGGGATGAAGGGCTCTGGATCAGCACATTGATACGCCATGTCTGCACTCAAGGAGGGAGCTTGTTGGGTGGAGTGTGAGATGCACTGTATCACAGGAGGAGGGTTTTTCTCGGTTTCAACTATTGCCGCGCTAGGGTGAGTGTGGCAAGAAGACGAAGAGCCGCCCAGCTTCCAAGCAGAGGGATCCAGGGCCATATAAATGGCAGCAACGTTAGCACTAGAGGCCTTTTCTCCTCTATTGGGCCTCAGCTTCCAGGGGACATGAATTGGTTGGGGCACGGTCTCCTTGGCGTCCCAGAACAGGTGAGCCAGGTAACCAAATGAATTGAAGACGGATGGCTTCGAAGAGGAAGGCTTGGCATTATAATCGAGGGAAAACCACATAGGCTTAGATGTCGTGGCCACCTTCCCTTTATTTTTGCTAGGATCCTGTCCTATTTCTAAGATCTTAGAGTAATTGCACATTGCGGCAACATGACCTGTTTTTTAACGCGCGTGGAAACGTACACAAATGCGACAATTGACTCGCAGGTGACCAGACGGCAAAAGTGGCTGCAGCCCATACACTACTGGAAACTCGAATATTTCTGTGGGTGACGAATTTTTTACCTGCGCTTTTTTTGGTACGCATAGATAAATTACGATTATTCTGTCGGTTCAAAAATATCCCGATAGAAAAATACGAAACCCCATAAAATAATTGTATGATTTTTCTGTGCGTGACAATAGACACACGGAAAAATAAGAACTCACACAAAAATGCAATTTATTCTGTCGGTTTTTTAAAAACGCACAGAAAAAATATATGCACGCACAGAAAAATGTTATTAATAAAATAAATAAATAAACAAAGAAGTGCTAACCCTAACCCACTAGCCGCCACCCCCAAACACCCATGGCCCCCCTCTCTCCGGCCCCAGCGCCCGCCTCTCTCTTCCGGCCCCCAGCCCCCCCCCGCCAAGCGCCCCTCTCCTCCGGCCCCAGGCGCCTCCCCTTGGTGCCGCCTCTTCCCTCTCCTCCACGGCCCCAGCCCCCCTCTCCTCCCGGCCCCCCAGCTGAAAGTTCCTACTGGCTAGAGGGGTGGTGGTGAATAGCCTAATAAAAATTTCTACAACAACACTTAACAAACCGGTTAGACAATTATGAGGCGAAACAAGTGTTGCGCTAGCCTACTAAAAATGCAAGCCACCTACCACAAATTTAGTTTCTATTGTCTCTAACCACACAATAGCTATGGCACTACACTAAGTTAGTGCGCTCTCAGAGACTAACTAAAGAGCCACACTAACCAAACTAACAAGCTCTCACAACTAGCTACACTAAAGAGCTTGATAACTAGTTTGCGGTAATATAAAGAGAGAGAGCAAGATAATTATACCGCTGTGTTGAGGAGTGAACCAATCAATCACAAGAATCAATATCAATGAAGACCAATCACGTCGAAATCAAATGATGAACACAATGATTTTTTACCGAGGTTCACTTGCTTGCGGGCAAGCTACTCCTCGTTGGGGCGATTCACTCACTTGGAGGTTCATATGCTAATTGGCATCACACGCCAAACCCTCAATAGGGTGCCGTACAACCAACACAAGATAAGAATCACACAAGCCACGAGCAATCCACTAGAGTACCTTTTGGCTCTCCACCGGGGAAAGGTCAAGAACCCCTCACAATCACCACGATCGGAGCCGGAGACAATCACCAACCTCCGCTCGACGATCCTCGCTGCTCCAAACCATCTGGGTGGCGGCAACCACCAAGAGTAACAAGCGAATCCCACAGCGAAACACGAACACCAAGTGCCTCTAGATGCAAACACTCAAGTAATGCACTTGGATTCTCTCCCAATCTCACAAAGATGATGAATCAATGATGGAGATGGGTGGGAGAGCTTTGACTAAGCTCACAAGGTTGCTATGTCAATGTAAATGGCCAAGAGAGTGAGCTTGAGTCGGCCACGGGGCTTAAATAGAAGCCCCCACGAAATAGAGCTGTTGTACCCCTTCACTGGGCACAACGCGGGGTGATCGGACGCTGGACCTCAGCGTCCGGTCACGTGATGCAGGCCACGTGTCCCCTCTCTTCAAATGTTGATCGCCTGATCTCAACGGTCAAGTGACGACCGGACGCAGCACCTCAAAGTGACCGGACTCTGAACCCCAGCGTCCGGTCATTTCCAGTAAGCATCCAGAGACGACTTTTCACGACCGGACGCGTCCGGTCATGCTCGACCGAACTCACCCAGCGTCTAGTCACACGGTGACTCTTCTATGCTCTGCCATGTCAGCTGGACCAGACGCACCCTGTTAGCGTCCGGTCACTTAGTGACCCAGCATCCGGTCAGAGACCGACGCTAGCGTGTTCATGCTTCACCTGACCGGACGCACCGGTCCTACAGAGACCATCGTCCGGTCACTTACAGTGACCTCCGTCTTTTTTATATAGGGCACCGGTGAAGTTTCTAACCCTTGCTCAAATGTGCCAACCACCAAGTGTATCACCTTGTGCATATGTGAAAGCTCTAGTTTGGTTTTGGTTAATTGATGAAACCCTAAGTGCTAACCTAGTTTATCAAAGTGATTATGAGATAGGTAGCACTACTCTAGGCGAAGATCATGACGATGGTGATGGCATGGTGATGATCAAATGCTTAAACTTGGAAAAGAAGAAAGAGAAAAACAAAAGGCTCAAGGCAAAGGTAAAAATTGTAGAAGACATTTTGTTTTAGTGATCGAGACACTTAGCGAGTGTGATCACATTTAGGATCGATAGCTATACTATTAAGAGGGGTGAAACTCGTATCAAAATGCGGTTATCAAAGTGCCACTAGATGCTCTAACTCATTGCATATGCATTTAGGATCTAGTGGAGTGCTAACACCCTTGAAAATGTTTGTGAAAATAAGCTAACACATGTGCACATGGTGATACACTTGGTGGTTAGCACATTTGAGCAAGGGTAGGAAACTTCACCGCGCCCTAGACAAAAAGATGGAGGTCATGGGGAGTGACCGGACGCTGGTCCTTTGGGATTGGACTGGCCCAGTTGGACCGCGCGTCCGTTAGGTGTAATAGCGAACGCTGGCGGCATCGGTCAAACGACCGAACTTTGGGTCGCTCTGCGACCGACACTGGCAGTGCGTCCGGTCGATCTTGACGTCTGACACCGACGTGAAGCGCACAGAAGAGATGTTGAGTGGCCAGACGTTGGGTGAGTCCGGTCGGACATCATGAGAATTCACGTTTGGAACCTTACTGGAAACAACCGGACGCTGAGGTCCAGCGTCCGGTCACTTTCTAACTGACGCGTCTGGTCATCTCTTGACCGTTGAGATCGAGTGATCGGTGTTTGAAGCCGATGACACGTGGTGAAGATCTCGAGGACGCGCTGGGGTCCTGCGTCCGGTCAATATGACTAGAGCGTCCGGTCACTTGCGTTGTGCCAGTGAAGGGTACAACGGCTCTATTTCGTGGGGAGCTTCTATTTAAGCCCCATGGCCGGCTCAAGCTCACTCTTTTGGCCATTTTCATTGACATAGCAACCTTGTGAGCTTAGCCAAAGCCCTCCCACTCATCTCCATCATTGATCCATCATCATTGTGAGATTGGGAGAGAATCCAAGTGCATTGCTTGAGTGATTGCATCTAGAGGCACTTGGCATTCGTGTTTCGATGCGGGATTCACTTGTTACTCTTGGTGGTTGCCGCCACCTAGATAGCTTGGAGCAGCGAGGATTGTTGAGCGGAGGTTGGTGATTGTCTCCGGCTCCGATCGTAGTGATTGTGAGGGGTCTCGTGCCTTCCCCGGTGGAGCGCCGAAAGGTAACTCTAGTGGATTGCTTGTGTCATTGAGTTAACTCACTTGTGGGTAGGTTCTTGTGGTGTCCTATCATGTGGACGAGGTTTGTGCAACACCTCTTAGCCGCCGAACCACCAAGTGTTGGTCGACACAACAGGGACTAGCGTGCCGGCAAGCACGTGAACCTCAGGAGAAAAATAGGTTGTCTCTTGCCCTTTAGAATTCTCCCGGTGATTGATTTAGTATTCATATTGTGATTGGTTCACTCCTCTACATGACGGTATAATCACCCTACTCACTCATTTATATTCTTGCAAACTAGTTGTGACAAGCTCTTTAGTGTAATTAGAATTGAGAGCTTGCTTTGTTAGTTTAAGTTCATCTAGTGGAGCTCTTTAGAGTAGCATTTTTGAGAGCTCTTAGTGAGTAGTAACATTGCAAGTTGTGTGCCTAGTAATCATTGCAACTAGAATTGTTGGATAGGTGGCTTGCAACCCTTGTAGAGCTAGAGCAAGTTTGCATTTCGCTATTTGTCATACTAATCAAATTGCTCTAGTTGATTTGTAGTTTTTAAATAGGCTATTCACCCCCCCCTCTAGCCATATTAGGACCTTTCAAGTGGTATCGGAGCCGTGGTCACCATTTGATTGAAGGCTTAACAACCTCGGTGTCAAATTATGGCTCAAGTTGTGTTCAACCATGTGGGGGGCAAACCACCGTTCTTTGATGGCACATGCTATGATTATTGGAAGAGAAAGATGAGGATGTATCATGGTTCAATCAATGATCAAGTATGGGAAGTGACCGAGAATGACTATGCTATCATTGATCCCGATGATCCCACCAACCAAGATAAGATCAACAAGCAATGCAATACAATGGCTCTCAACACCATATACAATTCCATTGATTCCAAGGTGTTCGAGCAAATCAAGGATTGTGAAAGAGCAAATAAGGTGTGGAAGAGATTGGAGGAAACATATGAGGGCACACCGGCGGTGAAGAGTGCCAAATTGTATATCCTCAAGGATAAATTAACAAGCTTCAAGATGAAGGAAGATGAGAACATTCCGGAGATGTTCCATCGTTTGCAAGTGATTGTTAGTGATTTGAAGGCATTGGGAGAGAAGATCAAGGACGATGATGTCTCTCATCGGTTCTTGATGTGCCTACCTCCAAGATTTGAGATGTTGAGATTGCTCATCATAAGAGGAGGATTGAAGGAGATTACCCCCAACCAAGTACTAGGTGATGTTATGACCCAAGAGACATACCGTGTGGAAAGGGAGGGGGATGACAAGGATGACAAGAAGGAAGAAGAAGACAAGAAGAAGAAGAGTATAGCATTCAAGGCTAGTTCATCATCATCCAAGAACAAGGGCAAGTCCAAGAAAGAAACAAGTGATGATGATGATCTTAGTGATATTGATGATGAAGCTATGGCCCTCTTTGTCCGCAAGATGAGAAAATTCATGATGAAGGGCTATGGTGCAAGAAAGAGAAGAGATCACACCAAAAGTAAAGAATATGTGAGAAGATGCTACAATTGCAAGAGTCCCGATCATGTTGTAGCAAATTGTCCCTACAATAATGACAATGATGAGGATGAGAAGAAGAAGCTCAAAAAGGATAAGAAAGAAAAGAAGGGGAAGAAGGAGAAGAGAATGACCTTCCAAAAGAAGAAGAAAGGTGGAGGCTATGTGGTCACATGGGATAGTGATGGCTCTTCGAATAGTGATGGCTCTAGTGATGATGACAAGAAATCTATCAAGAGAGCACTAGCAAGCATCGCCATCAACGACAAGCTCTCCATCTTCGACACTCCATCGACATGCCTCATGGCAAAGCCTACCAAGGTAAAATATGATGTGAGTGATGACGATGAATGTGAAAGTGATACTTGTAGGAATGATGATAATGATGATGATGAAGATGAGGAGTACACCAAGGAAGAACTCTTGGACATGTGTGAGCAAGTGCACGCTTGCAATGAGATGAAGAGAAAGGAGTGCAAAAGAATTACATGAAGGTAAAATTTCTTGAGCAATCCTTTGATGAGCTCAATGCCACTCATGAGAGGCTAATGGAAGCCCATGAGAATCTTGGCAAAGCTCACTCTAAGCTTGAAAAGGCTCACTCCTCTCTCATTGAGCAAGTCAAAGTGGAGGAAGCCAAGAAGGAGCAAGTGATCGTATCATGTGATGTGGGACTAACTTGTGATCTTATTGATGAATCTTTTCATAAGCCCATTGTAGTTGCTCCCACTAACTCTTCTTGTAGCACTACCACTTCCACTTCACCTTTGAGTGATGGTCTCTCTTGTGATGCCTCACTAATGGTGGAAAATGAGACCCTCAAGAAGGAGGTGAATGAGCTCACTCATGCCTTAGGCAATGCCTATGGTGGAGATGCCTGCTTGCTAAAGTGCTTGGGTAGCCAAAGGTTTTCTCTCAACAAAGAGGGATTAGGCTATACCCCCAAGAAAGGCAAGGCGGCCTTTGTCACTCCCAAAGTTAGCTTTGTGAAGGGCAATGGTCGATTTTGCAATAGATGCAAGCAAGTTGGGCATATAGAGCAATATTGCAAGATTAACAAGAACAAGCTACCTAATGTATCCTCAATTAAATTTGATTCTTGTTACATGCTTTTTAAGGGTGCCAATGGTGTGAAGGCTAAGTTCATTGGTACATCAATTGTGGGCCCAATGAAGAAGGCCATTTGGGTACCAAAGACCTTGGTAACTAACCTACAAGGACCCAAGCAAGTTTGGGTACCTAAAAAGAATTGATCTTCTTTTGTAGGTCAATTATAAAGCCGGAGGAAGGCATTGGGTGCTTGATAGTGGGTGCACACAACACATGACCGGTGATCCAAGAATGTTCAATTCAATCAATGAAAACAAGAGCAGTGGGATTGATAGTATCACATTTAGTGACATGGCAAAGGCAAGGTCAAAGGGCTTGGTAAGATTGCAATATCCAATGATTTGAGCATTTCCAATGTGCTACTAGTAGAGAGCTTGAACTTCAACCTATTGTTGGTAGCTCAATTATGTGATCTTGGTTTCAAGTGCATATTCTGTGTGGATGATGTAGAGATTATAAGTGTAGATGGCTCTAACTTGATATTCAAAGGATTTAGATATGAGAATCTATACTTGGTTGATTTCAATGCTAGAGAAGCTCAATTGACAACATGTTTGATCACTAAGTCTAGCATGGGTTGGTTATGGCATAGAAGGCTTGGACATGTTGGAATGAAACAATTGAACAAGTTGATCAAGCATGATTTAGTTAGAGGCTTGAAAGATGTCACATTTGAAAAGGATAAGCTATGTAGTGCATGTCAAGCCAGAAAACAAGTTGGTAACACACATCCTAAGAAGAGCATGATGAGCACATCTAAGGCATTTGAGTTGATGCACATGGACTTATTTGGACCAACCACATACACTAGCATTGGTGGAAATAAATATGGATTTGTGATTGTGGATGATTTCACTAGATACACATGAGTATTTTTTCTTGTTGACAAGAGTGATGTGTTTGCAACATTCAAATCATTTGTCAAGGGCATTCACAATGAGTTTGAAATAACCATCAAGAAAGTTAGAAGTGACAATGGTAGTGAATTCAAGAACACTAGAATTGATGAGTTGTGTGATGAATTTGGGCCTACCTCACCGGATCCGCCACCCCTCCTTTCCTTAGTGCCCCCTCCTTCCCCGGCGGCCCCTCCTTTCCCTGGCAGCCCCCCCTCGCCGGATCCGCCACCTCCTCGCCGGATCCGACGCCCTCCCCCGGATCTAGCGCCCCCTCCTTTCCCTGATGGCCCCTCCGTCCCCAGCGGCCCCCTCCTTCCCCGGTGGCCCCCCCTTGCCGGATCCGCCGCCCCCTTGCCGGATCCGACACCCTCTCCCCAGATCCGGTGCCCCCTCCTTTCCCGGCGGCGTGGACGCGCCATGGATGGCGGCGGGAGGCCCTTAGCGTGGTGGCCCGGCACAGCGACCCCAAGCGCGGCAGCGCTGGCACAGACGGGCCCTGGTGTGGCAACCCCGGCGTGGCGGCAGCGCGGATCCAGTGGCGTGGTGACCATGACGAGGTAGGCCCTCCTCCTCCTGGATCTAGGGTTCCGGTGAGCTATAGCCAATCATATAGATCTGGAACATTATTAAGAGTAGGTTTCATGATCTGAGTACATTTTATAAAATCCTTAGAGGTTGGCAAAGACAACAATAATTTTCTTGACTGATATCCGCTCAAACTGTGAACTAAACAAGCATTATCCTTGCCTCTGAATTGCATTGAAAGTAGGCATTATTGATAGGACTCTAAACTGTAAAATCAGTAGTAAGAACCGACCACTTGCACTTGATAAATATGAGCTTATTTTATTGCCATATAACAATCTGATTTGAATATGTATGATTCACTTGCAAGGTGGTTAGCAATGTCAAATGGCCTATTTAGAAACTTATTTTATTCACTTGCAAGAGTATGTTAGATTGACAATACTACTATGCTTATGTGTCTACATGCCTATCCTGCTGAAATCCCTTATTTGTTAGCAATAATTTGGATGTTTTTTTTGTGAAATCGCTAATTGGCGTAGCACCTCAAAGTGTGATTCTCTCAACATTTGACTTCAATAGGATGCTCTCTGATTTGTATCATAGCTGTCTTTAGTGTTTTTCTTAGTGTATGGTAGATGTGCTGATACAAGCATTTGCTGATATAAACCATGCAGTCTAGTGTTCATGCTGTTGTACTTAGGTTTGCAGTTTGACATCTGGAAGTTAGCTGCCAAGTTACTACCACTTTCGCTTTCTCTTGATTGTTTTCATCTAGCCTTTTAACATTCTTAAAACTGTTTGGCGCTGTGTGAAATGGTTGAGTATTTGTGTTCATGCTCCATTTGGTTTACTTCCATTTGCAATGTGTTCTGATGTCCTTATCTGTAATGCCATGTCTTCATTTAATAGAGAATGATATAGTGCACTGACCATTTGTCCAAAATCTGAACACTTTTAGGCATGGGAATGAGTTTGCACCTACTATCGGATTCTTTCTCACTACACACCCATCTGAGGTACTTCTTCCTATTGGCCTGAAGCATGTGTATTAGAGGTTATTTTGTACGAGTATTCTTTATAGGATTAAAATGCATTCTATTCTTTGCAAGAGGTTATTTTTCCTTTTGTGTTGAATTTCAATAAATCCACTAGATTTTAATCCTAAATTATAAGGCTTAACCTTCCATTTTGTACTTTAATTTTCAAGCATTTCTTTTAATTTAGATGCTTGTTACCCTGAAGTTTCCCCTTCTTTTGTTTAGGTATATAATTTGTGTCCTATTGGTTTTTCTTTTTAATCCTTTGTGCATAACACCCAAACATACTTTCAACTCAAACATACTTTTCGCCAAATTAATTAATTGGATGGGGGGAATTCATGTCATTTTCTCTTCTGGATCTGTCAATTTGCAAATTCTTAACCTATGTCCCTGTTCAAATTTTTCTTTTGACAGGGACAGAGGGAGTACAAATTTTCCTTCTATAGGATGAATACAAAATAATAACAACAATAAATGTTAATATGGAAACTGATATATAAAAATGCACTTGGAAGTGTGATGAAATAATAGAAGCTAGAAGGGAAAAAATAATCAAAGTTAAAAGTAACAAAATTCATTCCATGCTGAAGATTCAAGTGGATAAATGTTTTTTTTGCCAGAAAAAGGTTTCAACTGAAGAAGTTACAGGAGCTCGTTCCAAACTCCAACAGGGTACTCGATTGCATCCTCTTCGACTATTTCTTGTCAAAGAATAGTCGACTGTAGTACATCAGTTTCTGAAACCTGCGTTTATCCTGTGCAGACTGACAAGGCATCCATGCTTGAAGAGATCATCGAATACGTCAAATTTCTTTAGCTGCAAGTGAAGGTTCGCTCACCACCACCACCATTCATCTGTTCCATGCTGTCTGGCTTACCATCCTCTCGTCTGCTGATCTGTATTGCCTGTCTATGATTGAAGGTTCTCAGCATGAGTAGGCTGGGCACGACGGAAGCCGTCGTCCCGCTCCTGACGGAGTCCCGGACCGAGGTAAATCACATCACGCGAGCCTGAATGAACTCAGAATACATTGTGCGTGCTTCTTGTGACTGGGCTGCTGCTGGCAATGCAGAGTTCCGGTGGCCTTCTCCTGTCCCCGAGGTCAGGCTCAGGCTCAGGCAGGCAGCGGGTAGGCGGAGGCAGCCTGTCGTCGTCTATTTTTGACATAAGTGTTGACTCCATTCATGATGAACTACTGATTTATGTATTATTTGAATGAAACCTTGTTGGTCATGCACAGAAAGTACTGCATGGAAAATATATATTTTAATATGTTGTTGCTACTATTTTAAAATAAATTTTTTTGTGTGTTTAACTCTTTTTTCCTATGAGGTTGGCTACACAGAAATTTTTTTTAATCTGGGTGAAATGAATTTTTCTGTGAGTTCACCTAGACCGACAGAAAAAACATGTGTTTTTCTGTACGTTTATTTCTTTTTTCCTATGTGGATTAACACACAGAAAAATTAATTTTAATCTGGGCGAACATAATTTTTCTGTGCGTGTGAGACCCACAGCTGTGTGTTATTTTCTGGCGGTACACTATCAGAAAAATATTTTTCCATGGGTATTCGAATTTTTTCGTGGGTTTTTGCACACAGAAATATTCTTCCAGTAGTGATTGGCGAAGGCCTGTCATTCAATGAGGCAGAGGAAGCATGGGCAGCAGAGGAAGGAAAGAGAATGCGTTCAAAAATAGAGCGGCGCAAGCGCTCAAAAACAGGGCGGCGCGCCGGCGCCAGAGAAGAACGACGAAAAAGACGGTGGCTGCCCAAGGGGATGGCATTAGCGCCAGAAAGTGGGACTGATTTAACCGCCTCAGCATAGGACTTGTGAGCAGGACGATTGGAAACCGAGGACCAAGAGTTAGCTTCTTCCTCCAGGAAAACGTTGGAACTCAAGGCGCTAGTTCGGACCACCATTACCCCAAAGAAAGAAGAAGACTTTGTAAGCATCACAAGTGAAGGACCGAAGGCAAGCCACAAAAAAACCGACCTCTTGGGAAGAAACATGGAACTTGAAAGTTTGATCACCAAGCCTGGCCACATTGAAGTGTGCAGCAACGCATCCAATGGTGGCTTGAAGGATGAGGCCCACAGACTCAGAAGGCAGCCGGAAATTGCAGCGGCCAAAAGCAGCAACAAGAATGAAGGAGGAACGAACTAGGGAAACACGGGAAATAGGAAGACCCAGTTCAAGACGCAATTCATCTTGGAGCTTAAGCCCCGGGGTGAAGGAGAGGCCTGGGAGCTCCATAACGGCAAAAGCAGGAGAAGAAAAAATGGTGAGCAAGTATGAGAACACACCTTTTGGGACAATCAAGAACAGCCTCAGTGCAGAGGCGGGTGAGCAAGGGCCATCAGCATTTCCAGCACAACGAGCTTCATGAATGGCGCCGCTGCAATGTTTTCAGGACGGCTGGTCGAGCCTGGACGCATGAGGACCGTACAGGACGTCCAGGACGATTAGTCGTCGTCCAGGACGATTAATCGACCTAGATAGATAGGTCAGCTGGCCACTTACCTGGCTGCTGCAGAGCCCTTTCTTGTCTTGTTGGCTGCTGCTGCCAAACTGAAATTATAGAAAAATAAAGCACATTAACAAAGGCAATTAGGTGAAAGGCAATGAAGTGATCAACAAAGCAAATTAACACAGTAAAGCACATAATTTAAATCAGTCCAGAACTGCATAGTGCATAGTGGCACACTGCCACTGCCATAGTGCATACTGCATAGTGCATACATCAAGTCCAGTACATAAATAGGCAAAATGGCCAATGATAAGAACTACTCAAGTAAATCAGCATCTACACGAAAACCTCCTCCATCTCCATGGGTGTCTAGATAGGCCCAACTCTGAGATGCAGCCCACTCTCTGGCTGGACGCCCACACAGCCTGGACGGACGATTAATCGCGACTGGACGATGACTAATCAGATGTCCAATTTCCTGGACGGTCTGGCTAAGTCGGAGGCCCTGGTCAAGTAGCTCCAACCGTCCAGGACGATTAGTCGCGATTAATCGGACGTCTTGAAAACATTGCGCCGCTGCCAAGCGGCCTGCAGCAGGGGCAGAAGACCGTGGTGAGGCAGCGCCGCGTTCAACTCCCGCCTCCGCCGTCGTTGCGTCACCACACGGTGAATGAGCAGTGCGAGCAGACTCCACAGACAACAGCTTTGAACTAGGGCCAGCAGTCGAACACCTTGCGGGCAATCAACTCCGGCGAAGCTGCACCGGGTCAAGACCAGGGCCAACACCCCCAAAGAAGAAGGAGCTCGCCATGACGAGGGGGGCCAGTAGCAGTGCGCGGCACGGTGCTCGCTTCCCGCTTGAGCGAGTTCAGCTCAGGTAAAAAAATTATTTACTATCGTTTGGAAACCCAAATATTCAATTTAGGTTCTCTGATTTGAAATTCAAAATTTTAGATTTTCCGAACGACCTTGTATATTGACATTTCATATACAAGGACCCCCTAGGGATAAGTAGGCTTGGGTTGCCCAGGCTTAGCTAGCTAGGCAGGCCAGAGATGAAACACGAACCAAATACATACTATGGCCCCGTTCGCTGGTCTGAAACTTGACTGAAACTGGCTGGTTTTGTGAGAGAGAAACACTGTAACGGCTGGTTGATAAACAGTGGCTTCTGAGGGGGATGAGCCGGCTGGTCTGGTTTTACCAGACTAGCGAACGGCGCCTATGTGTTTAGCGAGGAAATTAATAGGGCAACACACTGGTTTATTCTTTCCTGGAATAACTAGAAATCTTGACCAGATGGAACTAAAATGTATCCACAGTAGGCAAATTCACAGTCTACACATTGTTGATAGAACTTATACATAATTCGGTGTATATTACCCATACGGTGTTAAGATAAAAATGTGTCGTACTACAAAGTTGTAAAAAGCATTCAGGTGTACGTGATAACACCGATCCCTTCTCTTTTCGTCCTACCTCACGTAGGATGGACGTCAGTCGGGGTGTCAACGGAAACTCAGCAACGGCTAAGCCCAGCGCCCAGGCTGTTCGGATCACCAACGACCAGTGCGGACTCGGCGCTACTCCGCGCGCGCACTCACCGCTCACTGCGTCCCACGCTGAGCCCGGTCTCCAGGGCGCCCATGCTCCCGCTCTCTGCGCTTCGCCCGCTCTCGCTGTAACTGTATGCGCATGTACAGACTTGGCCAAAAGGCCTCTGATGTAATCTATATATGTACACGCCATATGATCAATAGAATTGTCCAGTTGATCATCTCTCTACATGGTATCATTGTCCACGGTTCTCACCTGAAAATCCCTTCGCCACACATCCTTCTGCTGCTCCAATGGCGCCCGCTTCCATCCACTCCGGCCTCTCTGATTCCGATTCCGATGGTGACTTCTCCGTCGCTCCTGCTCGTGCTTCCGCCATCCAGGGCATCTCCATTCGCCATCACGTCCCTGTCATTCTAGACATGGACGAAGGAAATTATGGTCAATGGCGCTGTTCTTTGAATCCACTCTCGGCAAATTTGGCACGGAGAGAGCCACGTTCAATCCACCACCCCGTCCGACGATCGCAACGGCGAGTGGCGCAGGGTTGATTCCTGCGTCGTCAACTGGATCCTCGCCACCGTCTCGAAGGGCGTCTTCGACATCGTCCGCCGCGACCGCCACGACGCCTTCACTCTGTGGCACACCGTCGAAGGTCTGTTCCAGGATAATGAGCTGCAGCGCGCTGTGTACCTGGAGACTGAGCTGCGCTCCCTGCAACAAGGTGACATGTCCATGACTGAATCTGCACCAAGCTCAAGCGGATTGCCGATCAACTCGCGACATCGCCACCCCGCCTCCGAGCCAAGTCAAGTCCTGAACCTCCTCCGCCGCCTCAACCCCCGGTACCGCTATGTCCGGCCGACGATCACCTCCAAGCACCCGCCGCATACCTTCCAGAGTGCTCGCTCCTTCCTCATCCTCGAAGAGCTCAGCGTTCAGCATGATGCGATTGCTGAGGCTGGCCAGGCACTCGCCGCGACGCATGATGACTCGTCCGGTGGGTCCTCCAATTTGGCGACCGGCAACAAGGACGGCTCCTCCTCCTCCACAGCGCCTCGATCCACCACCGGCCGCGGCAACTCTCGCTCCGGCGGTCGTCCTGATCGCCGCCGCGGACGTGGCCGTGGGAACGGCGGCGGGCAGCGCTCCAACAACTCCAACCAGTCCGCGCCATGGGCTGCGGGCTACAACCCCTGGCAGGGCATGGTGGAGGCGTGGCCCATGCCCTTCCGGGCCCCCGGCGCCGCCGTGCTCGGCCCTCGTCCGCCGTTCCAGCCCCAGCAAGCCATGGCGGCGACCCATCTGCCCACTTCTTCGCCCGGCGGTGCCTTCGACAACAGCGCCTTGTACACTGCGGTCCAGTCCGCCGGCGCTCCGTATCAGCTGCCAAGCGCTGCTGATTGGTACTTCGACACCGGGCGTCGTCCCACATGTCTTCCTCCTCCGGTATATTTTCTTCCTCCTCCCTCCGACCTTCATCCTCCATTATCAGTGGGTAATGGTGCTCGATTGCCTGTCACGCATCAAGCACAAACACTCATTCCCACTGCCACCTCTCCTCTCAAACTGAATGATGTTCTTATTTGCCCTCGCCTTGTCAAAAATTTGATTAGCGTTCGCCGTCTGACTCGTGATAACAATGTGTCTATCGAGTTTGACCCTCTCGGCTTCTCTATCAAGGATCTTCGTTCCGGGCGGAGATGCTCCGATGTGACAAAGAGCGGCGAACTCTACCCTCAAGCGCTCCGCACAAGGCTCTCACCGCTATCGCTGCTGCCCGGTGTCCCTGTGGCATCAGTGGCTGGGGACACCCGGCACTCCATCACCTCACAAGTTTCTCGAGTTTTCATTTTCAATGTAATAAGGCTGATGCTCATTCGTGTTCCTCTTGCCGGCTTGGGAAACATGTTCGTCTTCCATTCGCCGATTCTCGCATCACACTCGTTTTTCCCCTTTCAGCTAGTGCATTCAAACGTTTGGGCGTCTCCCGTTACTGATCATTCAGGGTATAAATATTATGTTGTTTTTCTTGATGACTACACTCACTATTTATGGACAATTCCTTTGCGAAATAAATCGGATGTTCTTCCTACTGTTCGCACTTTCATCTCCTATGTTCATACAAAGTTCTGATTGCCATCGTCGCCTTTCAGACAGACAATGGGCGGGAGTATGATTCTTATGCCATGCGCCTGCTTCTGTCTTCTCTCGGCACCCACCTTCGCCTCTCTTGTCCATACACATCCCAACAGAATGGGAAATCCAAGAGAATCCTCCGGACTGTTAACGATTGCATTCGTACTATGCTAATTTCTAGTGCCGCACCTTTGACGTTTCGGGCTGAAGCAGCGCCCGCGGCGACATACCGATCAACCGACATCCTTGCCGAGCCACGAACGCTTTCGCGGCGCCAGACGCCCTCCTATTCGGTGTTGCACCATCGTATGACGGGCTTCGCGTATTGGCTGTCGATGCTTCCCCAACATGCTCGCCACGTCGCCACACAAGCTCGCGCCGCGGTCTACCACTTGCGTCTTCATCGGCTACCCGGCTTATCACCATGGCTATCGATGCTATGAGCTTGAGTCCGGGCGGGTGATCACATCGCGCCATGTGATCTTCGATGAATCAGTCTACCCATTCCGCGACTTCATCACGCCAACCGCCGGCACAGTACATGATCCGGCGCACGACGATCCACCTCCAGCTCATGACGCGCGTGCTGTGCGCCGCCACACTTCACCGCCTACACCGCCAAGCCCCGATGCTGCTCCGCCTCGACTACAGCCGAGCGCTCGCCCGGCACGGCGCGCATCCTCACCGACGAACGACGACATGGCCGGGCCATCCTCTCCAGCGCCAAGATGTGGGACGTCCAGCGCCGCGGTGTCGCCCGCTGTGACGTCGCCCACGGCCACAGCGTCCATCGAGGCTGCGTCGCCCACTGCAACACCACCTCGAGAAGACACTTCTCCGGCTCACAACGGTGCTGTCACCGGCCATCCGATGGTCACTCGTGCTCGGGCTGGGATTCACAAGCCCAACCCCAAGTACGCCATGGCAGCTTCGGCGGCAGCTTCGCCGGCCATCTCCCCAGTTCCACGGAGTGTTCGCTCAGCAGTCAAGGACCCTCAATGGTATGCTGCCATGAAACGTGAATATGATGCATTGCAGGCCAACAAAACATGGACACTTGTCCAGCGACCACCAGGCGCCCGCGTCATCACCGGCAAATGGGTATTCAAGCATAAGCTGAACCCCGACGGAACCCTCGAGCGATACAAAGCTCGCTGGGTTGTCCGCAGCTTCAATCAGCGGCCCGGCGTGGACTTCGGCGAGGCCTTCTCGCCGGTGGTCAAGCCGGCCACGATCCGCACGGTGCTCACGCTTGTGGCGACGTACAAGTGGCCGGCGCACCAGCTTGATGTCTCCAACGCCTTCCTCCATGGCAACCTTCGTGAGCGCGTCTACAACCAACAACCGACTAGGTTCGTCGACCCCCAGTGGCCGGATGCTGTCTGTCTCCTGTCACGGTCCCTCTACGGACTTCGCCAGGCACCACGAGCCTGGTTCGAGCGCTTCGTCGGGCACGTCACCAGCCTCGGCTTTGTGCAGTCTAAGGCCGACTCGTCGCTATTCGTCTATCACCGCAACGGAGCCATGGCGTACCTGCTCCTCTACGTCGACGACATGATTCTGTTGGCCTCCACGACGCCACTACTACATCACTTCATCGCCAGGCTCCACGACGCCTTTGCCGTCAAAGACATGGGACCGGTGAGCCACTTCCTGGGCATCAATGTGCGACGCTTCCAGGATGGCTTCTTCCTGTCTCAATCCGGCTATGCTGAAGACCTCCTGGAGCGTGCAGGCATGGCCAACTGCAATCCAGCCGCCACACCTGCCGACACCAAGCCCAAAGCATCTGAAGCTGATGGCAAGCTCATCGATGACGCCACCGCCTACCGAAGCATCGCCGGCGGCCTGCAATATCTAACCATTACGCGCCCTGACATTTCATATGCAGTACAGCAGGTGTGCCTTCACATGCACGCCCCACGGGATGTTCACCAGGCAATGCTGAAACGCATCCTCCGCTACGTCAAAGGCACCGTCCAGCTCGGCATTCAGCTCCGCGCAGCTCCGACGCCGACCATCACCACGTACTCCGATGCCGACTGGGCCGGCTGCCCGGACACGCGACGTTCTACGTCTGGGTTCTGCGTCTTCTTTGGCAACTCTCTGATATCGTGGTCGTCTAAACGACAGACTACGGTGTCGCGGTCCAGCGCCGAAGCGGAGTATCGCGCCATCGTCAATGCCGTGGCCGAGTGCTCCTGGCTTCGTCATCTCCTCGGCGAACTCTTGTGCAAGATTCCCAGCGCAACCGTGGTGTTCTGCGACAACATTTCTTCCGTCTACATGGCCAGGAATCCCGTCCATCACCGACGAACCAAGCATATAGAATTGGACATTCATTTTGTCCGCGAGAAGGTAGCCATTGGCGAGCTTCGAGTTCTGCACGTTCCCAGCGCAAAGCAACTCGCAGATGTGTTCACGAAGGGCTTGCCTTCGGCGCTGTTCTTCGACTTCAGGGACAGCCTCTCCGTCACGAACGCCGACGTCGAGACTACGGGGGGGTGTCAACGGAAACTCAGCAACGGCTAAGCCCAGCGCCCAGGCTGTTCGGATCACCAACGACCAGTGCGGACTCGGCGCTACTCCATGCGCACTCGCCGCGCTCACTGCGTCCACGCGAGCCCGGTCTCCGCGGCGCCCATGCTCCCGCTCTGCGCGCTCGCCCGCTCTCGCTGTAACTGTATGCGCATGTACAGACTTGGCCAAAAGGCCTCTGATGTAATCTATATATGTACACGCCATATGATCAATAGAATTGTCCAGTTGATCATCTCTCTACACGGGGGTTGCCAAAGAAGCAATGATACAACGGCAACAAGTGCACTTAGCTCTCCGTCAGAATCAAGAGAATGCACTCGCCACTCGACTGAGCTGCAAGAAATGGGGCAAATAAGGAGTCAGGAGAGAGATCGAGCTTCCTCGGCGTCGGCAGTAGGCTCTTAGTAGTAGAAATTCTGGTTTGTGGTGAAGGTCTGGCCGAACTGCCACCACCCAGGCACCACATTCCAGAACTGAATGTACTGCCCACCGGTGCTGGTAACGGCGAAGCTGAGGCCCTGGCCGACGAGCCCAGCGAGCACCTGCCAGTTAGCGCCCCAGTTCCTGGACATCTGGATCCACCCCGTCTTGTCGCCCTTCACCCAGGCGGCGCCCACACAGCCACTGCCTCCGAGGTTCTGAATGTTGACGAGCAGAAAATACTGGGAGCCGGCGATACTGAAGCGCACGCCGCCGGTGCGCGACACTACTGGAAACTCACATTCTTCCGTGCGTGCGAAAACGCACAGAAAAATGCGAATACCGTCAGAAAAATATTTTTCTGACGGTGAACGCTCAGAAAAATACACACAGAAATATGATGTCAGAAAAATTGATATTTTCTGTGTGTTCACCGTCAGAAAAATATTTTTCTGTGCGTAGTACACTCACAGAAAAATGTGACAGCCCAGATTAAATATATTTTTAGTGTGTGTGAAACCACACAGAAAAAAAGTAAAAACCCGCCAGAAAAATAATTTTTCTGTCGTTATCATCCCGACAGAGTTGTAGCTGCCCACTCACAGAGAAAAGCTTATTTTTCTGACGGGCACGGCTAACGCACAGAAATATAATATTTTCTGACGGGCATTTACAAAGCACCGTCAGAAAAAACACACTTAAACATGCAGAAAAATTAGATACAATAATTATTTAGGAACAGTACCAACATCATATTAAAATAGAGATTGTCCATACAATAATTTCATTACTGCATAATAAATAGCACACATGTAAACATCCAAATGTTCAACACATTCATTCATAGCATCCAGGCTATAAGTAGATGATGTCCAAATGGTCCGGCATCGATACATTCAAAAGCATTATCATCTCATCTCAGCAGTTCAAGTTTTAGCTGAGATGCATCATCGGGTAAAACTAAAGCTAACGGATAAGAGGCAGCTACTAGTTCATGTGCATAAGCACAACTCTACAAAAGAAACTACCACCACATCCATGTTTTGCAACTAAACCATCAGATTATCGATGCATGATCTCCATTGTTGTCGGAACCTTGATTGTTGCCAATGTTTACAGCATGGAGATCCTCATTGGTGTGGCAAACATCATTAGCATTGTTGTCAGATTCTGAGGCAGCATGAGAAGAACCAGTTGCCTAAATGTGAACAAAGTTACAACAGTAAGTGGAATTGTCTCCAAACAATATAACACTTTTAGCAAAGCTTCTAAATTGGACAAGGTTACAGGAGTAAGTAAAATTGGACAAAGTTTAAAGTGTTCCAACTGTAGGTTTTCAAGGAGGTGTGAAACATTACAAACCAACATAAGGCCACTTCCTCATTGCAATAGCCATACAAATTCACTGCAGTAGCTATACAACAATCAAGATGAGGCCACTTCCTCACTGCTGTACTCTGTGTTGCCATTCTGAATAGGACCCCACAAAATACTAATCAGTTTGTAGTTCCTTTCCATCTTAAAATCTCTAAGTCATGGATCTGACAGCTAGAAAACATATTGATTGTGGAATGAAGATATACTCACAATTGCTTGCGTAGCGGACAAATGTCGTAACGCTTCTTCTGGCACAGCCCTTCCTGTCTCCCGATAAAGATTCTACAAGTGTATTGCAAGCATAGATACTTCATATCAACTATTAGATAATTCACATATAATATTGGTGAAGTATTTACAAGAGCATAGCACATACCAGTACCAAGCCTACAAGAACGTTGCTTTGCTGCAGTGCATTGTCCTTGTCACGATTCTCTTGTTCTAGCCTTCCATTTGCACGACGTAGCTCTTCCATTTCACGAGATATGTTTTGCGTAGTCGCTGAATTTGATGGACGGACGCTTCTTTCCCTTCCGGCTGCCCTCACATCTGAATACTTAACCGCACCATGTGCTATGGCAAGACGCCCATGCTTTCTCGGGGCACCACTAGACACATCATATAGCGCCTTCTCATTTAAATATTGTTGTTGCTCAACCTCATGCCCATCCACTTCCATGTCTGCACCGTCTCCATCCTCTTCGTTTGCACATTCTATCCTCTTAACAGCAGCAAAGTAGTCATCCTACAAAGACCAGAACAAGGAAACATGTTCTAGAGATGTACAAATAGCCAAAATATGCTAACTTTGTATTCTGAATTTTTTGGACAGCAGCAAGAAAGTCACTTCAATAAATCATAACTAGAGATCCAGATCACAGAAAAATATGTTCTTTAACATTTTGAAAATCTTAAGAAGTTCTCCACATCTTTCTAGTTATAACATAGACCTGATTCTTAAGTTAACAGGGTGAAAAAGCACAAAGAAGCATTGCTACGCAGATATGAACATAACCTAGCAGAAAACTTCAGAAAAATGTAACTCCCAAACCTGATGACCTGAAGTCATGAAATTTTTCAGCACACATGTCACATACATACCATGAGTTTCTGTGCTTTCTGGTTACTGACTGGACCACATCTACCAGTGCTATCCAAGCTTTTCATGCCAGATTTCATCGCAGCAAATGTATTAATAGGGGTTGCTTTCTGTGGTCCAAAGTTAGCTTCCTAAAAAATAGTAAATTTTCCAATGAGATATGAATATACAATAGGCTACTAAGTTTCTACAAAGAGATGAAAGAATATACACATGCATACCAATACTTGTTGTGTCTCTGTGAATGGTCTAGATCCTCCTCGGTTTTGAGAAATATCTTCATTACTTGAGCGAGATGTTTGCCCTCTCTTACGTTTTACCTTGTAATCATCTGAGCACCAATAAGCACAAAGGAGGGGCCACACCTCATCACTGAACCCCTCAAGCTTTCCTTGCTTGTATTGCTCATACTCGAGGTCAATGTGGCATGCTACGGCCTTTTTTATGGCTAAGTGTTTTATTTCCCAGTAGTACTTCTTGACAGCATCAACACGGACTTGATACATCATGTTCCTCACCCTTCTCTTCAAACAAGCTTCTAGAACACAGTCAGCAGCTTGTTGATCTCCTTCTGGAACTTGGAACAAACGCTGCACGTGTACAAAACCATGAACATAGGTTTCAGATTGCATAGATGTTGCTCAGAAATTTCAGATTGAACATATCTTACCCAAAATTTGGAAACCACTTTTTCTCCCCTTGTCATTCCCGTAGCTTTAGGATTTTTATGAAAATAATCAGACCAATCCAGAGCTGGGCGCTTGAATTTATCACCGTTCTCATCCACCTCCACAATCACACCTGGATATTCTCTTCTAACTATGACCCCAAGCTGAGTAGTGTATTTGTAAGGTGTCGGGAAGTAAATATAACTAAATTGCCTGTGAATAAATATTATGTAGTAACAGGTTAGCACAATCATTAGATCAGTCAATCATAAATATTTTATGAACCTTGCTGCTATGTTGCTTCCTCCATCCATACTTGTGGAAACCTTGTACTTTTGGATGGAGGATGGACAGGTGGGTGTGCTTGCTTATTAAGTGTGTTAGTGCTAATGCATGGTCTGGATATATGATTGGATTGTTGGGTCCATGTGGAAGGCTAAGTCTTGTGGACTCATGCATACATACATCCTGTGATATACTATGTAGGTTGTATGTATGCACAATAAACTCCTGATGACAGCATGCTGTTGCTAGCAAGATCTCAGGTGCAGAGTCAAATACTAGCAGCAGCAGCAGCATAATAAAAGGCATTATTAGTTACATGCTTAGTGTCCATTCTACAATCTTTTGACGCTGCAATTTAGCCATACTAAAAATATCACACGGGAAGGATCTGCTCATGAGTCTCCTCCCCAACCACCCTGTGCTTCATATTCTTTTAGATAGATACAAAAACAACAAATTGGACCTTTAGTTTGCTTGTACTTAAACCACTGCAGCAAAACAAATCAGGCTGCAGGAACCTATCAGTGAAGTGAAGAAACTGAAAAAATAAATGGCAAATTGGACATATATATATGGAGCTGCAGCCTCCTTTTTGCTCTCTTATATCTATACTAGCATTATTCTCACTTGCCTTAATTTGCGGTAAACTAAAAATAATATATTTTCCTTTAACAAATTGAGAAGCATGGCACAAGATCAGTCACTTAGTCTTGTTTTTTCCTAACCTAGAACTTAGTATGGGCATAGTTGTTAGCATGGAACAAATTGGCTATGAGAGAGAGAATTGCTATGCAAACAGAGAATTGCTGCAAGAATATACTCACTCGTCACCACTTGGTTTAAGAGCCACTTTAAAACCACGTGCAGGTAGTTTAAATTTTGTTCGGGACCCTGCCTTCCTTCCTCTTTTTTTGGGTGCCTCTATTGGGGGAGCTTCAACAATTGTTGTCGTTTGTGCGGCATTGCCTGCAGTTGCAGTTCCAGAACCTTCATTTGTTTGGGCTACACTGCTGTTGGCTACACGGCGTGTGTGTCGAATGGAACCGCCTGCACTTTCAGAGCCATCATTCCTTTCAGTGGGACGATAACGACTGGGTACACGTTTGTTGCGTGTACTGACCATCTGCAGTTAATATAATATGTTAGAACCATCTTAAAACAAATAGTGCATCAAACAACAAATTATTGGAGGGGCAGCAAACTAGGAAACTGTGATATTAATTGTTATATCAAACAACAAACTGCAGTTGATATAATATGCATTAGATAAAGGATTGGAGACAAAACAACATGAATTCAGATTTAGTAATACTCAAGCACACATGCACAGATGCAAACTGCTACATTAATAATACTGGATTGTTTGTTGCATATTCAAAAACAGTTACATAGGATCTTATGCATAACAAATATCATAACTAAAACATATATTTTGGACTGCATATTCAAAAATCATTTGGATCATAAGTTTCTTCATCTTCTTCATCTATTGCTTCATCATCCACTTCAATTTCCTCCTCTTCCTCAATAGCTTCTTCATCATATTCCTCATCGATAACAACTTGTTTTCAGATTGCTTCCAAGTCTTTTGGGTCAAGTAACAAGATCTGATTCCGTTGCAAGTATGGAGTCAAGGCATCACTCAAATCAATGACGAAGGTTCCATCCAAACCATCAGCTTGGTACACATCCTGCACTACCCCTTCCATATTCATAGATTCACTACTGCTTTCATTCATAGGCACACATCCATGTGGAGCAACATGGTAGACAACCCACCATGGAGACCACTCCTTGTTCTTACACGGGTATGACAAATAGTACACTTGAGTAACCTGACTAGCCATCACAAATGGGTCAAAATTTGATAATCCTAATGTATGATTGATCTCTACCAAGCCTAGATCTTCAGTACGCCTTAATCCATTGGGTGTTGGATCGAACCAGGAGCAACAAAACAGCACCAACTCTAGTTTTAGGCTGCCTTCCCACTCAATTTTAATTACGTCTTCTATGATTCCATAATACTCTAGAGCATTGTCTGATTCATCAAAAGAAGTAACACAAACACCACTATTGGTGGTTGTTAACCCTACTCTTCCACTCTCATATTTGTTTGAACGGAATCTATAGCCATTGACATCATAGCACCCATAGGACCTAACTCGAGGGCAGTAACCATAGGACATTTGGCTCAGAGCATTGTGCATGCTAGCTGATTTCAAGCACTGAAAAACACAAATTATGCGATAAGTTTTTTATCATAATTCAAACTGTTGGAACAGAACCAAGGTTGAAGTGTATGAGAAAATTACTTGCTCTTTGAACCAATCAAAAAAATTTGGACCAGATTGTATACCACGGCTATTTTTCTAACCATTTAACCTTAAATCACGACGTTGCTGTTCTGTGGGAGCTATATGACTCTTCCACTGTTCATTATCAAAGTGTCTACATGAACAAAATTCTTGTTATGCCTAGATAATAAAAAAAATTAGAACAGAACAGTAATGATGTTTCTTGTAGAACATACAGGAAGAAAGAATCCATCTCCGGCATGTTTGTCAATATGTATAGAAAAGCAACCTTGTACTCCTTGTTTGAGAGCTCACGAATACCTCTAGGGCTCATGCAACGACCCGGGCATTTAAAAATATCAAGGTCACATGTACTTTGAAATGAAGATGCACAATCATCATAGCGAGGCACCTTATTTCTCATAGATGGAGCATGTGGTCTAAAATATAGACTTAGTGTATTTGCAGCCTCTTCAACAAGAAATGCCTCAACAATGCCCGGCCTCAACACGAGCCTTATTTCTTACTTTTCCTAAGTTTTTGGATACACCTACGATGAGAGAGCAACGTATTACAAATAGCAACTTACGATCGGTGACATAAATAAACTAGTTATTTCAATATTTCTAGATTTACCTCTCATATGGATAGCACCAGCGTGCTAGGGACGGGACCACCTAATCGTGCTTCATAAGGCGGATGTACGATGAGATGTTGCATAACATTAAAGAAACCAGGAGGAAATATCTTCTCCATTTTGCAAAGAAGCTTCGCAACATTCTCTTCCATAGAGCGGACAACATCTTTTCTAAGCTCTTTGGCACACACAATTGCCGATAGAAGAAACTAAGCTCAGCCAAACAACGCCACACATTATCGGCAAAAACCCACGAAACACTACAATGAGCAACCTTTCCATAAAGATGTGATAATCATGACTTTTTAGTCCAAAAACTTTCTTTCTTTGCCGCAGATTCACACCACGCTTCAGATTGGATGCATATGAGTCAGGGAACTTCAAATCTTTGAACCATTGCAGGATGGTTGGCTTAACATCTTTGTGAACGCTAAATGGACCTCTAGGCCTATTCCTTTGCCCATTGCTCTTTTGCACCAAATGCATGGAAGGACGATTACATATAATAGCCAAATCTAGCCTAGCTTTCACATTATCTTTGCTCTTTTCAGCTATGTCAAAACATGTGTTCCATATGGCTTCACCCATATTCTTTTCATTATGCATCACATCAATATTGTGTGGAAGTAGCAACTTGTGGAAATATGGAAGCTGCCTAAAACAAAGTGCATGTGTCCAATTGTGCGATTTACCATAGGTTAGTGTATCACCAAAGAAACTGGTTCACATGGGCTTGCACTTCCTCCCTGTTAAGTACCTAGGAGCCTCATCAAACACCATGGTGTTCTTTGCGAAAAGCATTAGCGTCATATCTAAATGGATGATCTTGAGGGCAAGAAAGCGCCTATGGGTATCAAACCGACAAAGCCTTACGACCATTAGGGAGTAGGAATCCTCGACAACCACACCCATATGGGCATGACAACCTACCATGGGTGCTCCAGCCTGCAAAGTCCCCATAAGCCATAAAGTCATGTACTGACCAAAAGTAGATTCCTCTCATTGTAAACTCCTCCTTCAACGAAGCATCGCACGTTGTGACCCCATTCCATAGTTCTTGAAATTCATCAACTAAGGGCTGCATTAAAATGTTCAATTTTCTACTAGGATGCTCCGGACCAGGAATAACAAGGGCGAGAAAAATATACTCAGACCTTAACAGTGTGCTAGGAGGGAGGTTCAGTGGGGTCACAAAGACTGGCCAACATGAGTAAGGCGCAGCATTCACATCAAATGGTTGGAAACCATCTGTTGCTACTGCAAGGCGGATATTTCTTTTTTCCTTTGCAAATTCTGGATAGTCCACATTAAATTGTTGCCAAGCCTGTAACACCCTCGGTGTTTGGCTTCTACTAATTGCATTTCATCTCATAAACATGTGCATCATTTGTCTCATCATGTCATTTTCCCTGAAACATACATATGAAACATTCGCATACTCTGTTTGTTTCGTACTAGATTGCTTGTGAATGGTAGTAGTGCAACATATGAATGCAACATGAATTTCTCATATCTTGAAGCATGGCAACATGGTAGTAATGTGACAAGTATAGGATAACAACAAGGTCATGCAACATGTGTAACATTGTATTGAAACATATGTATGAATTGCTTGTTTTACTTTCTTTTATCACAAGTGATCATTAGAAGTGGTATAACAACTTTGTAAAATGGTTGATCATGGCCTAATACACCTTAACTATACTTAGTTTACTTGTTGGAACATTGTTCATGTAGACCAAAATGACCAAAATGCCCTCAAGTGCAAGTTTGACTTAAATTGACCCATGGAGTGTCATCGTTTGACTGATTCAAAAGTCCAACTTAAAAGCTTTGCATGGCTGTGCACTCTTTACAAAAGTTGTAGCTAATTTATCAAGGAACAAAAGTTGTTTTATGACCAACTCATGAAAATGGCTAGAACATGCTCAAACATGGCCCACAAGTCAGATGTACATGCTGATTTCATACTTAGCAAATTTTTCTAAGTCCCAAGCAGATTTCAGTTTCATGAGCTGATGTTTGGAGCACTATATCTCACTAACCAAGCCAAATTAGCTCGAGCTCCAATTAGCAAACTTGTAGTGCTCATGTAGGTCTCCAACTTTGTTAACTATGGTGTAGTCTAGATCGTCACGGATTAGGAGTTAATCGTCGTCAAACATGCTCTGTCAGGCGGTTCGGTTAGTTACTGAAACGAAAAATTCAGACTCTACAGTGCTTTGCCGTTTCAGAAGTCGACGGCCGCGTGGCGCCGCGCGTCGACGGCCGACTGACCGCCCAGGCCACGCGCTGTGGCTGGCCTGAACCCGCTGCTGAGGTTCTCCACTTGAAGCCGCATCCTCCTGCCTCTCCATTCACTCTTGTTCCCTCCTCCTTCGCCTACTCCACTCAGCCGAAGCGCAGTAGCAGCGGAGCTACTGCTCCGCCATTGCTCGCCGTCGCGCAGCTCCTCCGCCGGTCCGCCCTGGAGAAATTGCTCGCGCGCATAGGAGCGTCCCCCACTGCTCTACTCGCTCGAGCTCTCCGCAGTTGTGTCCGTGGCTAGGTGAGAGTCCTATGGCCAATTCTGCGACGCCGCCATGTCCGGCGCCTCGCCGGAGCGCGAGCTCGCCGTGGCCCGAGCTGATCAGCGCTCCTCCATGCCCCCTTTGCTCTGCATTGTCTTCCCCGCGCCTCGTAGTGTCTCTAATCCTACCCCATCTAACCGTTACAGCCCGGAGGTCGCCGGCGGGTGAGCCTCGCCGGAGTAAACTCCGCCGTCGCACGGACCTCTCCGTGGCTAGGCTTCCCGAGCACCCCCCCTAACCCTATCTTAGCACTAGTACGGTCGCCTGAGCTCCGTAGTGCCGTAGAACCGTTCGCCTGGGCCAGCCATGGCCGGAGCCGGCCGGCGCACCGTCGTGTTGCGCCACCGAGCCGCCATGGCTGGCGATAAACCATTTCCACAGTGCACCTCTACCCTAACCATGAACCTCTGTCAATGCGGGATGGTGTGGTGAACACCCAGGTGGGGTTAGTTTTGCCGGCAGCATCGCCGCCGGCTAGCTATCGCCATCTCACCGTCGACCCTCGCCGTGCTCTGTTTTTGTGTCAATGACACGTGGGCCCTGCTTGTCAGTCGCTGACGCGCGCAGCTGGAGCCAGCTTGGGCTGAGCCGCGTCTTGGGCCGCGCCAGCGCGTATTCGTGGGCCGCCGTTCCTGGGCTGGCCCGAGTAGGGCTGAGTGTTGTTTTCCTATTTTGTTGTGTTTATTTATTTCACAGATTTATGTACATCTTCAAAAATATATAGTTCCTAGTATATAGATCCAAATGCTGTGGTTCTAATTTTGTTGGGTTCCTGGGCATGTCTAATATTTAACAAAAATATTATATGAGCACATGTTTTATAAATTTTTGATGAATTAATTAGGACTTTGAAATGTGTTTTTAGAAGCATGCAAACTTGTTTGAATTTTATCTTGAGTTTCTGTGGTCCAAAAATTATGCAATTTTGTGGGTCCTCTATTTTGGTTTATTAGAATCTCTGGTAAAAATTTCAGAGCTAGTGCATGTATAGTTTTTAAGTTATAGAATTTCCTTTTATTAATAGGTGGATCTTGTGTGAATTTTCATAATTTTTCTATAGGTCCAGAGAAGGTGAAATTTTATGGGTGCTATTCTTATGCTAGAAGGATGCTAGGAAAAATGGGAAATCTGTTGCTTGACACTTTTTAATAAGGTTTCCTAATTATGCTAGAAATAGACATGGCATCTGTTATTTTGGATACAGCAAGTTATGTTGGTCCAATGGCTTTGAAATTTTTATGGTAGTCTATGTGCAGCATGAGATAGCTACTGTAATTTTTGTAGATTTTTATGAATAGTTTTACTATATATTGCTTAAATCACCTAATTAACTAAATAAATTGGAAAAGGATATTAAATAATTTATTTAGAAGTTAGCACTATACTTTCTGATGTTTCTAAGATATGAAAAACAAGTTGGTAAACTTGGTTTGGTCAAATTAGGCTTTTGCACCATCATTAAATAATTAAGTTAGCAACCCCGTCATTTACGGACAGATTCTAGGTCTACTGGAATTTGATTTGGTTAACTTCAGAATCATGCTTTGATGTTTACAAGTGAATTGTAGAGAATTTCATAAGCTTTCCAGAATGTCCTCTTGCAAGTCATTTGGAGTTATAGAACTCTGGTTATGATAGAATTAAGTTACTACTTGTTGCATATGAAGCTTTAAGCTGTTATTTTAAGCATGTCTGTACTATTCTAAGTTCATGGTACTTTGTTCCTAGGTGTTAGGCCTTTAACTGAAGATGAGCATCTTTATCTTAGGTTATGCAAGTTAGGTAAGTTGCTCTTGTTATTTAAGTTAAGTTGGATACATGCTTAAAGTGATTTGAATAGAGCTAATTACTCGGTAAAGCGAGTGTCCAAAGTGATGTTTTCGTAAACACCCATTGTGATTCATTCATCATGAGCATCATGTCATTCCTTATGCATCCATGATATTTATCTTGTGCATCGACATGCAATAGGTGTACCGGAAGGAGTAACCCTACTGGAATTGAGGCCGAGCGAGCAGCGGCAATGACACCGGAGATTCGGGGAGGAGCGACCTTGAGGAGAAGTGCAGGGCGAGGTCGCCGTTGAGTGCCACGACCACCGTCCTTGCAACTTTGTGAAAGGCAAGCCCGGAACATTTTAAGCCTCCTATTTTCCATTGCGATTCTGAGTATTATTATTACATATATTGTTGCATTAAGTTTAGGTGTTGGATGCAAACACTTGCTACATTGGTTATCAATCCTTGTCCAGATATTGATACCTGAATCCTATGTAGCTCAGGGCTCATGTAGTGCTTAGCCCTGCTTAAACACGGTAGAAGTCGGGTGATTTCTGTCACTGCGAGATATAGGAATCTACATGTGGCACGGTTGGCTATATTTGCTATCGTGGAAAAGAACCGGTCTTAATTTGAAATGAAGACCGGACGGAGGCTTGCCGGTTTGCAAAGTGACTCCGTCTGTCGCTTAAGCTAAGACTGATTCTTGGAGCCTTTCTGTTCATGTTGAGCGCATGCCTCTCTCTTAGTTGGCCGTGTCCGATGACCGACCCATGAAGCCGAGTAGCTCACCTCGGGCGGGAGTCGATAAGTATAAAGTGCGCCTCGGAAGGGAGCCGAGGCGTGAGTCCAAGGCAGGTGATTTAAAAGTCGATCGTCTGGCGGAAGGGTAATCCACGAGAGAGTCTTTGTTGTTGATCGAACCAGCGAATTTGGTTCTGAGATGTTCCAAAGGTGACCACGGCTACCCTTGCAAAGTATGCGGGGTGAGAGTTAGGAATACCCCTCGGCTGAGTTGTAATTGATTGAATCGCCGTCTCTCCGGTTAGTGAGAACTTGACGGGCTTATCTCCAATGTAGATACACTTAATAACTTAATGGTTCGGAAATGATGATATGATGATGACAGCCTTATTATACACTGCTATGGTTAATATTGTTTGCTCCTAATAAGTGAGTGCTCTAGTACGGTGCTAATCTAGTGGGACAGGTAAATGATGATAAGCTTGATGCTAAGTTTAAATTGGTTACTATGCTCATAAGCTCTTTTATGCAAATGTGTCAAGCTAGCCCACACGAAAAGCCTTGCATGATCCTTGGTGTCGTTTATTTCTAATTTTTTGTCGGGTAAGTCTAGCTGAGTACCTTCTCGTACTCGGGGTTTATTTCCACCATTGCAGATGACCAGTTCTTCTTTGGTTCTTTGCAAGTCACGCCTTCTCCCCTTTGGGGATGAAGACTAGACCGTTAGTAGCGGTCTCTACTAGTTCTCGTACTGATAATGCTTTTGTGGGACATGACTACGATCCGGCAATGTATTTGAAACTATGAAGTTATGTACTAAACTATGTTGCTTCCGCACACTCAAACTTGGTTTGTAATATTTTATTTGAACTCGATGGATGTAATCCGAATGCTACTTGTGAAATGTTGTAACGAATGATGTGTTGTGTTGAATCATTACGATCTTGGTTTGTATGTCGAGAGTTGGTTGAAATCCTTCGTGATTTCCGGACTCTACGGGATTATGGGAGCTTAAGCACGAGGAATTGGTAAACCGGTGATTGTTTTTGTGCTTACGTTCTTATGATTTGGTCGATTCATTACAGGTGGCATCGAGCAAGATTTGACACTAAACACGTCATTTGTGTATTTAAAACAAAAGTATTTGTGAAAATCCTAAATTAAATACTAAGTATTGCCCGTTGGTCATATCCCTTATGCCCAAATAAGGACTCTTAGGTGGCTTATTAAAGTACTAACTTGGGGTTCACGCTTGTTTTACATTTTCATCGTCCATACGGCGTGCTATTGTATGGATGCCATCCGCTCAGGTGGTAATGTTTGGATCAAATACCTCTACGCTCTGGTAAGTGGGAGTTGTGAGAGCATGACCGTCAATAAATGGGTCGGTCTAGGGAGAGTAGTTGTGGTTGCTCGCATATTTACATGTTCAATCATGTATCTATGAGAGTACTTAAATGTGGGTATCTCGACGGGTAGTTGTGATACTAGAGTATGTGCATCGGGGATGTATGTATGAAAGTATTTAATTCTTTGCTTGCTTTTATGCATTGTGGGAAATTCTTGGGCTGAAATGAAATTTTTGCGGTACACTAACAACGTATCGTTGTAGATCAACTAGCTACCGTATACTGAGAGAGAACATATGTATGCCACCGTATATTTCGCTAGCCTTTAAAATTTTTTTCTAGGATGGTGAGGGTACGGATCGTGCATGCATCATGTTCAAGCATACATGGCATTTCTTGCATTACTCCCTCCTTTAAAATATGAATGTCCCGGCTAATTAAATTTCGTATCCCTTAAATGATTCTCCCCTTACGTTGTAACTTTTGCTCTGAGATGGCGCGCCTGACGAAGCGCCTTTGCTGCATAAGTCCATTTGGAGGCGAGGCGCCTCGTCACCGTTTAGCTCCTCGTGAGCCCGTCCCGAGCCTCCACCGAGGAGGAGGAAAGGCTGAGGACAGAGCTAGCTCGGGGTGTTGCTTGAGAGGAATGCGGCTCAAGCACCGCTTGGAGCAAGTGACACAGAAAGGGACCAAGAGACCCTTGAGGTTGAGAGGTTGACAGTTGCTCACCGCAGAATCTGTGGAACGCATCATTGATTCACGTGATGAACCAATGGAATGAAGCACTGCACGAGGAGGATGTGTTGAGAGCACGACAGGTAGAGCTAGAGCAGCAAGTGGCAATTCTTTGAGGAGTACAATGACAATCTCCATGAGGAGGTTCACTGTTACACAATCAACTTCACCCTCTCACCGCCACACGAGGATGAGGATGAGATGGGTTTTGGTGTCATCATGGCTGAAGGTGATGATGACATGGAGGTCAATGGACTGAGGACATTCCACGATGAGGAGGAAGATGAGGAGTTGGAGCCTGCTAGTGATGAAGATGGAGGAGATCTTGACGCGACTCGAGGACGATCGTAGTTTAGCTTACTACTTAGCTAATGAGCAAGAGCCAGCCTTTTGTTGATCCTCATGCATGAGCGAGTAGCTTTGGAATAAGTAATCGTTGGGATGTAATATCGAACCATAAGTTATCTTTGGATGTAAGTTTGGAACCACTATGGCTTGAATGTAACCTATCGAGCGTATTATGCTCACGTATGTGAGCCTTTGATAAATTCCGTCTTTGCGGTCTATGGATCGAGTGGTTGGTTAAGTTCATCGCATTTATGTGTCCATTGACGCGCTTGATGAGTTGTGTGGTTGTGATGAATGATTGTGCCTCTGTTGATTATCTAAATGCATTTCCTCCAATGGACTCGGTTTGGGCATAATTATCGATTCATCTACAAAAATTTCCACATCGTCGGTGCTCATTGGCTATACATTTTTGAGATGGCTCATCATAACCTTCGTCATGTCGTGGCATGGGAAATGAGGAACAACCACCTCCGCCACCGCCCACACCGGTGAGCTAATCGCAGACGGTGGTGGAAAGTCGGTAGCATGTTAAGTGAGGCTATACATCGGATGGCTAACCGAGAGGATCGTCATGTCCGCCAAGGACCCGAGCCAAACCAGTACAGCAGCTTTAAGGACTTCATGGATACAAAGCCTCCTATCTTTCGTGAGGTAGAAGAACCATTACAAGCTGATGAATGGTTGAGCACGATAGAGCAAAGGTTTGGATTGCTCCGTTTGACTGAGGGTATGAAGGCCACATATGTAGGACACCAGCTCCAAGGCCCTGCAAGCATCTGGTGGACACATCACAAGACCACCTTCCCTGCAAACGTCGAGATAGTTTGGGGTCAGTTTCAGGCAGCTTTTAGAGGACACTTTATCCCTCACGGTCTCATGGCCATTAAGCATCTTGAGTTTATGAAGCTCACCCAAGGCAACAAGAGTCTCAATGAATACCTCCGGGCATTCAACAACTTTGGCGAGGTATGCTCCCGAGTTTGTTGATCTTGGCGCTAAGAGAATAGCTAGCTTCAAGAGGGGACTTTCCCTAAATTGATGAAGTCAATGGCAGCAAGCGCAAGTGTGTCACCTTCAATGAGTTTATTAGTGACACTCGACTCAAGAGAACAATGATAAGATATATGCCGCTTCTAAGAACCATAAAAAAGAAACTTTGATTAGGGTGCTTCTCGGTCTAAGGCACCAATGATATCAAGGCCCGATGCCGTCCACCCAATGCTAATGTCCGGTGCCGCCCACCTCGGAAGAAGAATCAAGCTAAAACTAGTTTTCGCATAAGGTACACAATTTCCTTGCCAAAGAATACCTACTGGGCGGGGCAGCTCAATGTTCCCCCACTAACAGTGTGTGTTGGGCTGTAACTAGCTTTGGTCATTGGGCAAATAGGTGTCCCCATCCTCCCAAGAATGCTCAAGGAAGCGTCCATCGTGGGCGTGTTCATTACACCTCTTGTGGAGGAAATTCCTCTTTGGTGAAGTGGTCACCATTTGGTAAGTTTCTTGTTAATGATCACCTGCAGTTGTGCTCTTTGATTCGGGTGCTTCACATTCCTTTGTGAGTTCTACTTTTGCATCTAAGCATAAGATGAATGTGATTACAATTGTCAAGGGTGGTTATTGTATTAGTCTTCTTTGGGAATAATATCATGACTAACCAAGTAGTAAAAGATGTAAAGCTTGAAATTGGGGATCGAGAGTTTCTTATAGATCTTGTAGTGCTACCGGGGTAGGAATTGATATAATCCTAGGAATGAAGTGGATGAGTGGGAATGGAGTGCTGATCGATACGTCAACCCGTGTGGTAATGTTGAGGGATCCTATGGATAAGAAGGGTTTTCTAGTGCAGTTACCTCGTGATATCTCTCTTCACAATACAGCCAATGCTACCTAGCCAAAGCCATTGAGGATCTACCGGTTGTGCGTGAGTTTCGGATGTCTTCCACGATGACTTGCTGGATTACCTTCGGACATGATGTAGAATTCAAGATAGAACTTATTCCGGGTACAGCTCCTATATCTCGAAGGCCCTATAGAATGCCGCCCAATGAGTTGGCTGAACTAAAGAGTTAGTTGAATGAGCTATTGAAGAAAGGTTTGATTAGGCCTAGTTCTTCTCCTTGGGGTTGTCCGGCTATCTTTGTGAAGAAGAAGGACGAATCTTTGCGCATGTGCGTAGATTATCGTCCCCTAAATGCTGTTACCATCAAGAACAAATACCCTCTTCCTCGCATCGATATTCTGTTTGATCAGCTCTCTAAGGCTAAGGTATTCTCCAAGATCGATTTGAGGTGCTGGTTACCATCGAGATCAAAATTCATCACGAAGATATACCTAAGACGACTTTCTCTACTGTTATGGTTTGTTCGAGTACCTTGTCATGTCTTTTAGGTTGACAAATGCTCGGCACACTTTATGTACTGATGAATTACGTATTCATGCGAAATTGGACAAGTTTGTCGTCGTGTTCATTGATGACATCCTAGTATATTCTCGAGAATAAAGAAGAGCATCTTTGAACATCGAGAATTGTCTTAACTTCGGTTGCGTGACAACCCGACTTTATGCTAAGTTGAGCAAGTGTGAATTCGGTTGAACAAGATACCTTTTCTAGGTCATGTGTTATCGGTGATGGAATTTGGTTGACCCTACGAAGGTGCAAGAAGTCCTTGAGTGGAAGGCACCTATTACGGTCCTGAAGTTTGAAGTTTCTTGGGATTGGTGGCTATTATCGTCACGCTTTATCCCGGATTTCTCAAAATCGCCAAGCCCATGACTCGACTACTGCAGGAAAGATGAGAAGTTTGTGTGGACTCCGAAGTGTGAAGAGGCTTTCCACACTTTGCGAACCTGCTAACCTCTGCTCTCTGTATTAGCAACAACGACATCGAAAAGCCTTTTGATGTCTATTGTGATGCATGTGGCACCGGTTTGGGGTGTGTTCTTATGGGGAAGGCCGAGTAATTGCTTATGCTAGCGCTAGCTTCGAAAGCATGAAGTCAACTATCCTACCCATGACTTAGAGTTAGCTGCGATTGTTCATGCCACGAAGATTTGGAGACATTACTTCTTTGGGTAATGTGTGCAACATCTATCTTGACCATAAAAGCCTCAAGTACATCTTTACTCAACCCGAGTTGAACATGCGTCAATGGTATTTGGTTAGAATTGATCAAGGACTACAACCTTCAAGTGCACTACCATCTGGTAAGGCGAATGTGGTTCTTGATGCCTTAAGCGAAAGGCCCATTGCAATTCCTTAATTAGTGAAGACTTTCATCATCACACCTCCTTCATCTGTAATACTTCACAATATCACTGTGGATTGCTCTCTTAGAAGTCGAATTATCGAACTCCAGGTAAGACTGATGTGGGTGTGTTTCACATCAAGCGGAAAATGAAAGAGAAAGAGACCAAGCACTTTAAGGTCGATGACAAAGGAATTCTCTGGTTTAATGATAGACTTGTGGTACCCAAAGATAAAGAACTTAGAAATCAAATTATGGGTGAAGCCCATTCTTCTAAGTTGTCCATCCATCTGGTAGTAATAAAATGTATCAAGATCTCAATTTGTATTATTGGTGGACCAAGATGAAGAAAGAAATCATGACTTACGTGGCAAGGTGTGATAAGCATGCTTGAGTCAAGGCTATTCACATAAGGCCGGACTATTGCAGACCACTCTCCATTCTGGTGGAAGTGGGAAGAAATTAGTATGGATTTTATTGTTGGATTACCCACTACCAACAAGGGTTGTGATTCCATCTCGGGTTATCGTAGATCGTCTAACTAAATCCGCTCACTTTATTCCGGTCAAGTCTACCTATCACCCACACAATTATCTTTGAGATTTATTTTCAACAAGTGGTACGTCTCCATGGTGTACCCAAATCCATTGTTTACGATAGAGGACCTCAGTTCACGGCTCGCTTTTGGGAGTGCTTACATCAAAATCTTGGCACTCATCTAATCCATGATTCGCCTATCATCCGCAAACATCGGATGACCGGTGGCGTGTTAATCAAATTCTTGAGGACATGCTTAGAGCTTGTCTTATTTCTTGCAAAGGCTCTTGGGAAGGCTGGTTACCTCTCGCTGAATTCTCTTATAACAACAGTTATCAAGAGAGTATCAAAATGGCTCCTTTTGAAGCTCTTTATGGCGCAAGTGTAGAACTCCTTTGAACTGGGTGGAACCACAGGAAAGAAGATTCTATGGTATTGACTTTGTAAAAAGAAGCGAAGAGCAAGTCCGAACTATACAGAAGAATATATGACTGCATACAAGGCTAGACAAAAGAGCTATGCTGACAAGAGAAGGAAACCTATTGAGTTTGAAGTAGGTGATCATGTTTATCTGAAGGTATCCCCGATGAAAGGAGTCAAGCGTTTTGGAATTAAAAGGAAGCTTGAGCCTCGGTATGTTGGACCCTACCGCATTATCGAGAAAAGTGGAAGAGTAGCATATAAGCTCGATCTACCCCGTGAGATGGGAGCTATATTTCCGGTATTCCATGTGTCCCAGCTGAAGAAGTGTCTTTGTATTCCTGAGGAAAGAATAGCAACAAGAAAAGTCAACTTGAAATCTGATCTTTCTTATGAGGAAAAACCCGTGCAAGTTCTGGATACTCAAGAAAGAGTGACTCGTACACGAGTGGTTAAGTTATACAAGGTAGTTTGGAGTAATCATAGTGAACGGGATGCAACTTGGGAGCGGGAAGATTATTTAAAGGAAAACTATCCAGCTTTCTATACTGATTGGTACGCTTTCCAAATCTCGGGACGAGATTTTTCTAAGGGGGGAGGGCTGTAACACCCTCGGTGTTTGGCTTCTACTAATTGCATTTCATCTCATAAACATGTGCATCATTTGTCTCATCATGTCATTTTCCCTGAAACATACATATGAAACATTCGCATACTCTGTTTGTTTCGTACTAGATTGCTTGTGAATGGTAGTAGTGCAACATATGAATGCAACATGAATTTCTCATATCTTGAAGCATGGCAACATGGTAGTAATGTGACAAGTATAGGATAACAACAAGGTCATGCAACATGTGTAACATTGTATTGAAACATATGTATGAATTGCTTGTTTTACTTTCTTTTATCACAAGTGATCATTAGAAGTGGTATAACAACTTTGTAAAATGGTTGATCATGGCCTAATACACCTTAACTATACTTAGTTTACTTGTTGGAACATTGTTCATGTAGACCAAAATGACCAAAATGCCCTCAAGTGCAAGTTTGACTTAAATTGACCCATGGAGTGTCATCGTTTGACTGATTCAAAAGTCCAACTTAAAAGCTTTGCATGGCTGTGCACTCTTTACAAAAGTTGTAGCTAATTTATCAAGGAACAAAAGTTGTTTTATGACCAACTCATGAAAATGGCTAGAACATGCTCAAACATGGCCCACAAGTCAGATGTACATGCTGATTTCATACTTAGCAAATTTTTTCTAAGTCCCAAGCAGATTTCAGTTTCATGAGCTGATGTTTGGAGCACTATATCTCACTAACCAAGCCAAATTAGCTCGAGCTCCAATTAGCAAACTTGTAGTGCTCATGTAGGTCTCCAACTTTGTTAACTATGGTGTAGTATAGATAAATCACGGATTAGGAGTTAATCGTCGTCAAACATGCTCATCAAGCGGTTGGTTAATTCTTGAAACGAAAAATTCAGACTCTCTGATGGTGCTTTGCGTTTGTTTGAAGTTGACGGCGCGTGGCGCCTTGTCGACGGCCGACCGTGACCGCCATGAGCCACAGCGCCGTGGCTGGCTTTGAACCAGCTTCTTTGAGGTTCTCCACTTGAAGCCGCATCCTCCTGCCTCTCCATTCACTCTTGTTCCTCCTCCTTCGCCTACTCCACTCGGTAGGAAAGCGTTGATGGCAGTGAGCTACCGCTCCGCCATTGCTCGTCGTCGTTGCCATGACTCCTCCACTTGGTCCGCCCGGAGAAATTGCTCGCGCGCAGGAGGGCGTCCCCCCACTGCTCTACTCGCTCGAGCTCTCCATGATTGTGTCCGTGGCTAGGTGAGAGTCCTATGGCCAATTCTGCTGACGCCGCCATGTCCGGCGCGCCTCGTGAGCCTTGAGCTCGCCGTGGACCGAGCTGATCAGCGCTCCTCCATGCCCCCTTTGCTCTGCATTGTCTTCCCCGCGCCTTGTAGTGTCTCTAATCCTACCCCATCTAACCGTTACAGCCTCGCCGGAGTAAACTCCGCCGTCGCACGGACCTCTCCGTGGCTAGGCTTCCCGAGCACCCCCCCTAACCCTATCTTAGCACTAGTACGGTCGCCTGAGCTCCGTAGTGCCGTAGAACCGTTCGCCTGGGCCAGCCGTGGCCGGAGCCGGCCGGCGCACCGTCGTGTTGCGCCACCGAGCCGCCATGGCCGGCGATAAACCATTTCCAGTGCACCTCTACCCTAACCATGAACCTCTGTCGATGCGGGATGGTGTGGTGAACACCCAGGTGGGGTTAGTTTTGCCGGCAGCATCGCCGTCGGCGAGCTATCGCCATCTCACCGTCGACCCTCGCCGTGCTCTATTTTTGTGTCAATGACACGTGGGCCCTGCTTGTCAGTCGCTGACGCGCGCAGCTGGAGCCAGCTTGGGCTGAGCCGCGTCTTGGGCCGCGCCAGCGCGTATTCGTGGGCCGCCGTTCCTGGGCTGGCCCGAGTAGGGCTGAGTGTTGTTTTCCTATTTTGTTGTGTTTATTTATTTCACAGATTTATGTACATCTTCAAAAATATATAGTTCCTAGTATATAGATCCAAATGCTGTGGTTCTAATTTTGTTGGGTTCCTGGGCATGTCTAATATTTAACAAAAATATTATATGAGCACATGTTTTAGAAATTTTTGATGAATTAATTAGGACTTTGAAATGTGTTTTTAGAAGCATGCAAACTTGTTTGAATTTTATCTTGAGTTTCTGTGGTCCAAAAATTATGAAATTTTGTGGGTCCTCTATTTTGGTTTATTAGAATCTCTGGTAAAAATTTCAGAGCTAGTGCATGTATAGTTTTTAAGTTATAGAATTTCCTTTTATTAATAGGTGGATCTTGTGTGAATTTTCATAATTTTTCTATAGGTCCAGAGAAGGTGAAATTTTATGGGTGCTATTCTTATGCTAGAAGGATGCTAGGAAAAATGGGAAATCTGTTGCTTGACACTTTTTAATAAGGTTTCCTAATTATGCTAGAAATAGACATGGCATCTGTTATTTTGGATACAGCAAGTTATGTTGGTCCAATGGCTTTGAAATTTTTATGGTAGTCTATGTGCAGCATGAGATAGCTACTGTAATTTTGTAGATTTTTATGAATAGTTTTACTATATATTGCTTAAATCACCTAATTAACTAAATAAATTGGAAAAGGATATTAAATAATTTATTTAGAAGTTAGCACTATACTTTCTGATGTTTCTAAGATATGAAAAACAAGTTGGTAAACTTGGTTTGGTCAAATTAGGCTTTTGCACCATCATTAAATAATTAAGTTAGCAACCCCGTCATTACGGACAGATTCTAGGTCTACTGGAATTTGATTTGGTTAACTTCAGAATCATGCTTTGATGTTTACAAGTGAATTGTAGAGAATTTCATAAGCTTTCCAGAATGTCCTCTTGCAAGTCATTTGGAGTTATAGAACTCTGGTTATGATAGAATTAAGTTACTACTTGTTGCATATGAAGCTTTTAGCATTATTTTAAGCATGTACATACTATTCTAAGTTCATGGTACTGTTCCTAGGTGTTAGGCCTTTAATTGAAGATGAGCATCTTTATCTTAGGTTATGCAAGTTAGGTAAGTTGCTCTTGTTATTTAAGTTAAGTTGGATACATGCTTAAAGTGATTTGAATAGAGCTAATTACTCGATAAGCGAGTGTCCGGTGATGTTTTTCGTAAACACCCATTGTGATTCATTCATCATGAGCATCATGTCATTCCTTATGCATCCATGATATTTATCTTGTGCATCGACATGCAATAGGTGTACCGGAAGGAGTAACCTGCTGGAATTCGAGGAGGCTGAAAGGCGGCGGCGGAAACCGGAGATTGGGAGGAGCGGTCTTGAGGAGAAGTGCGGGCGAGGTCGCCGTTGAGTGCCCGACCACCGTCCTTGCAACTTTGTGAAAGGCAAGCCCCGGAACATTTTAAGCCTCCTATTTTCCATTGCGATTCTGATGTATTATTATTACATATATTGTTGCATTAAGTTTAGGTGTTGGATGCAAACACTTCTTTGCATTGGTTATCAATCCTTGTCCGGATATTGATACCACGAATCCTATGTAGCTCGGGCTCGTGTAGTGCTTAGCCCTGCTTAAACACGGTAGAAGTCGGGTGATTTCTGTCACACTGCGAGATATAGGAATCTACATGTGGCACGGTTGGCTATATTTGCTATCGTGAAAAGAACCGGTCTTAATTTGAAAGAAGACCGGACGGAGGCTTGCCGGTTTGCGATGACTCCGTGCGTCGCTAAACAGGGACTGATTCTTGGAGCCTTTCCTGTTCATGTTGAACGCATGCCTCTCTCTTAGTTGGCCGTGTCCGATGACCGACCCCATGGCCGAGTAGCTCACCTCGGCCGGGAGTCGATAAGTATAAAGTGCGCCTCGGAAGGGAGCCCGAGGCGTGAGTCAAAGGCAGGTGATTTAAAAGTCTGATCGTCTGGCGGAAGGGTAATCCACGAGAAGTCTTGTGGTTGATCGAACCCGCAATTTGGTTCTGAGATGTTCCAAAGGTGACCCACGGCTACCCTTGCAAAGTATGCCGGGGTGAGAGTTAGAATACCCCCTCGGTGAGTTGTAATTCGATTGAATCGCCGTCTCTCCGGTTAGTGAGAACTTGACGAGCTTATCTCCAATGTAGATACACTTAATAACTTAATGGTTCGGAAATGATGATATGATGATGACAGCCTTATTATACCTGCTATGGTTAATATTGTTTGCTCCTAATAAGTGAGTGCTCTAGTACAGGTGCTAATCTAGTGGACGAGATAAATGATGATAAGCTTGATGCTAAGTTTAAATTGGTTACTATGCTCATAAGCTCTTTTATGCAAATGTGTCAAGCTAGCCCACACGAAAAGCCTTGCATGATCCTTGGTGTCGTTTATTTCTGATTTTTTGTCGGGTAAGTCTGGTGAGTACCTTCTCGTACTCGGGTTTATTTCCCACCATTGCGAGATGACCAGTTCTTCTTTGGTTCTTTGCAAGTGGCACTTGCCTTCTCCTGCTTTGGGGATGAAGACTAGACCGTTGGGCACGGTCTCTACTAGTTCTCGTGCACTGATAATGCTTTTGTGGGACATGACTACGATCGGCAATGTATTTGAAACTATGAAGTTATGTACTAAACTATGTTGCTTCCGCACACTCAAACTTGGTTTGTAATATTTTATTTGAACTCTGATGGATGTAATCCGAATGCTACTTGTGAAATGTTGTAACGAATGATGTGTTGTGTTGAATCATTACGATCTTGGTTTGTATGTCGAGAGTTGGTTGAAATCCTTCGTGATTTACGGACTACCGGGATTATGGGAGCTTAAGCACGAGGAATTGGTAAACCGGTGATTGTTTTTGTGCTTACGTTCTTATGATTTGGTCGGTTCTGTTACAGCCTCTCCGTCACAAGGGTGCACCATCTTACCACTTGTTGTGGGACTATATGATCTCATTAACTTGGTTGTGTCCCCATGTAGATATAGCCTTTGCAGCCTATCTCGTGATTGGAAGATAGCGCAAAACTTTTTGCAACAACCTTTGTTCGCCCTTCCTTATACCGATTTTCAGCACAAAAATCACATTTTTCTTTTCCTTGTTATCTTTGTAGAATAGCATGCAATTGTTATAGCAAACATCAATTTTGATATATTGCATACCAAGACCCTCTAATAATTTCCTAGATTGGTAGAAGTCATTAGGTAAACTTGGAGTCGGGGAGGAAGGAGTTCATGTACTATGCCTAGTATATCATCATATTCTGCTGACGGACATGTTGTCTGAGAGACTTCACTGACAATCAAGCGAGCTATGGTGACAAGCGTGAGTGTGTGGTTCTATCATGCACTAACTCATACGCACTAGCAACCATCCTATAAAAAGCTTTGGCATAGGCTGTTGGTTCAAAGCATCCGGTATAGGTGGATGGTGCCCGATGAAGGTCAACCAACGTTTGATCCATCGATCAACTTCATCGATTGCCCTCTCTATTGCCCACACCATCATATCCATCATGTGAAATAAGCCCCTCACCATGCTCAGTCCAAGTTTCATAGTCTTCCTTAAAACCATACCAACACAAATGCATCTCTACAGTTAATCTTATATGCCTAAAGTAGTTCCGACATTGTGCACAAGGACACTTAATAGTATCATTTTCAGCTACACCAGGAATTGAAAATGCAATATTCAAGAATCCATTGGTTCCATCAACCCATTCATTTGAGGGAGCTTTGCCACGTTGCCAACCATTATACATCCATGTTCGGTTTGACATATTAACTAATTCTGTTTCAAATATTAATATATTAGATACCACAACAAAGGAAGCTCAATTATTTTTAGAGCAAGAACGGACATTCTAAACTCAGACAAGTGGGCACACAAGTAGAATTTAGCATAACAACATACAACAATTTTATGCAGTGAAGAAATAAGTGTACCTTGAGTCTCAATCAGAGGTCCTCAACAATTCTTTAGTCTTGAAAGTAGTACACAGCAAATCCAATAGGAAGCTTCAGTCCTTGCCGCCCAAAGACTTCACTGCAGCACTCCTTCCTTAGCCCAAAATCTTCAATGCAGCACTCCGCTTAGCACAAAATCTTCACTGCAGCAAGGACACGCAAATAAATAGATGTCACAACAATGACAACTGCATTATTCTGGATGAAAGGACAAATATTCCGAAAATCATACAAGTAGACACTCAAATAAACCGTAGAATAACAGGACATCATATTCCAAAAATCATACAAGTAGACACTCAAATACAACTGCATTATGATTCAATCTCATTTGTTGTACGGCTTTTCCTAAAAAAAAGGTCGTACAACGTGGCCGTGGGTTAGGCGCAAGTGCACAACTGAGCAATATATGTATCATATATATCTTAGTTGTTATGCTTATGCACTGCTTTTAATTGTATTTATCTCACATATATCATACACTAGCTCATTTGCTCTCAAATTGGCATATTAGTTCTTTTATATCTCTTGCATATGTTGAATTAATGAATTATATATTATGTCACTACAAACTGCTACTGGACATAAGAAAACATCCACCTAAAATTTCTAGCGAGCTCCGTCACTAGACATATCAATACATCCACAGCAGCACAGCTCAAAGATTTCATTTGTCAGCTAAACATTTTCACCTAGAACACTTCAGTCTTCAGTCTTCAGCATCCAACAGATCATAAAGCTCAAATCAAAAAATTTCCACACAAATCTAAGCTCTCAGGAACCCTACCGCTACGGAGCCTGCATCTAAATCCTCTTACGTGACGAGACGAGTCTCACTTACCAGGACAGCGTGGATCGACGGGTGACCGGAGCCGAGCTACTTTGAAGGTTGTAGCACGGGACCCCAGCGGACCTAGGCAGAGCACAGGAGAGAGGCGCGGCCCGAAGAAGCTAGAGTAGAGGAGGCGCTCAATCGATGGCGATGGCGGCGGGGAGCTTGGAGAGGCGCGGATCTAGAGGCGAGAACTTGGAGACGCTGAATCGCCCAGCAGCATGGTTCGGAGGTCCTGCTGTTGGGCGCTGGGCGGGCGTCTTGAGCGGGCGCGGTTGGTGTGTGTGTGGCGGTGGCGGGTGTGTGGGCAAGTGGCGTCTTGAACAGCGGCAATGGGCGTCTGGCGCTTCGGTGATGGCGGTGGCGGGGGCGGAAGCGCATGCGTGATGTGCAGCCAATGAAGCGGCGCCGCTTGCGTCTTGGGGCGGCGTGTGGCGGAGTTAGAGGCGGGCGTGTGCGTGTTGGGGGCGGCGGGCAGCAGGTTAGGGTTAGGAGTCTTTTGCTTTTTTTTTATTCATTAATGTATTAACGCGCCAACACTGAAACGAAGAGCGCGAACGCCAAAATGAGAGCGCGAACCCCAAATCCTAGTGGTCGTTTCAATTTTTCTGTGCGTGTGTATGTTTTTTCTGTGTATTTTCAAAAAAACCGATAGAATAATATCAATTTTACTGTGCGTGAACATAATTTTTCTGTGCGTATCGAGACAACCGATAGAATAATTGAAATTTTTCTGTGAGTGTGAAGTTTTTCCGTGTGTATATTTCCACGCACAGAAAAAACATATCATTTTTCTGTGTGTTATTGTATTTGTCTGACGGGATTATTTGAAACGTACAGAATAATTTTAATTTTTCTGTGCGTATCATCAAAAACGCACAGAAAAAATAATCACACACAGAAGAAAATGAGTTTCCAGTAGTGCGAGCACTTGACCTGCTGGTACTGGACAGCGATGATGCCGCCCTGGACGACGCCGATGTGCTCCCACGCCGGCTGGGACATGTCGAAGTGCGGGCGGCCCGGGCCGCACCAGCCGCCGTTGGGCAGTGCGTAGTTGGACGGGCACAGGTTGGTGGCGGAGACAGTGATGGAGTTGCCGGGCTTGCACCACTGGCCACCCAGACGTGTTGGGTCGCAGGTGATGAGGTAGCACTGCCCGCACGACGCGCCGTCATTGAACAGGGTCGGGCTCAGCGCCGCGGTGTTGACACCGTACCCCGCGTTGTACAGGTTGTCGTACCCGCATGCGCCACCTGTGTATCATATCATAAATATGCATGCATTATAAATATGCATGCATTAGCGACGAAGTGATTCTTTGGTATATATACGTACACAAATGTATTACCATCTATACAATAGTTCTTGACCTCCTGTGCAGAAATGAATGCATGCATTCTTACCCATCGTGCCGGACGCGTCGATTCCGCCGTAGAAAGTGGCAGTGCCTTGAGACCAGTCAGCAGCGGCGACGGCGAGGCACGCCGCAACAACCACCGTGCACAGCATAGAGGAATTAGCCATTTCGTCGTTCGAAATGGAGAGCTGGCTGCAGATAGAGAACAAGATTGACGATCGAGGTGTGCGTTCCTAAGCAGGGATGAGGATCAGGATGTTTGAGGCCGGTTTGATGCATGGCACTGGGATATCACTGCTTAAATAGAGGAGGAGGTGTTGAGGCTAACCGAAAGAGTTATAAATCACACGATATAGAGGTGGAGGTTTAGGGGAATGATGGTCGATCTTGCCTTGTGTCACAAGCAGCTATAAGTTTGAACACACGAGAAAAACAATCCGTGTCTTCATTGGAAGCTAGCACAATAAGCGATCGATATGCATCACGGACGTACGGGAACGGCCAAAAACTAGCAGCAGGCAGGACCTAGACTACTGATATTGACGTGCAGGGAAGTAATCATGCATGGATGCTGGCCTGAATCAGCTGTTTAATTTGATATGTTGATTAGTCTGATCGAGTTAGCTGCCTCCGTCTCCGTCAAGAAGATTCGCACGGCAATGGACCAGCAACTAACCCAAAAAGTTCCTTCCACATTATTGTTGACATACGGAAACCCTTGTTCGGTGTGCATGTGCTGTGGTTGAAGATCGAGCAACGGCGGATCACAAGCGAGAATTTGCATTGGTTGGTTCAATTTGCCTAGTGTTTTTATGTTTGCCGAGTGTATTCCCTCGGACACTCGGCGAGCAAGTTCTTTGCCGAGTGCTGCGCTAAAAACACTCAGGAAAAAAAAACACTCGGCAAAGAGGGGGTTTGCCGAGTGTAAAAAAACACTCGGCAAACAGGGTGTTTGCCCAATGTTTTCTTTTTTGCAATCGGCAAAGAAATAAAAAAAATTCTGAAAAAGAATGAGAAGAAAAAAATGAAAAAAAAACCTTTGCCGAGTGCCTAGATCTAGGACACTCGGCAAAGGACAAAATCCTACTTAATTAAGCTGGTTGCGCTCCTCCCAAGCACCCGCCCTTCTTCTTGGCGCTCCTCCCCCGGCCCCAGCCCCTCCTCTCCTTCTTCTTCCTGGCGGGCGCCCGCCCTCCCCTCCCCTTCTTCTTCCCCGGGCGCTCCCTCCCCTCCTTCTTACCCAGCGCCCCTCCTCCCGGCCCCAAACCCCTCCTCTCCCTACCACCTTGGCGCCCCCCCTCCCCCCCCCGTTCTTCTTCCCGGCAGGCGTCCCTCCCTCCCTTCTCCCCCCATGGTGCCCTCCCTCCCTCCCCTTCTTCTTCACTGGCCAGATCCGACCCTCCTCTCTCGGATCCGGCGGGTGGCAACGGATCTGGCGGGGGCCCTCCCTCCCTTCTTCTTCTCTCGGTCGTATCCGGCCCTCCCTCTCTTGGATCTGGCCGGTGGCGGTCGGATCAGGCGGCGGGCGGCGTGGTGTGGTGGTGGTGGTGGTGGTGGTGGCGGCGGCGGCGGTGGCGGGGAGTGGTGGTGGCGGCGGCGGCTTTGGTGGTGGTGGCGGTGGCTGTGGTGGCGGCGGCGACAACGTGGTGGTGTCGGTGGCGACTTGTTTTTTTTTAATTTTTTCCAAAAAATATTTGCCAAGTGTTTTTTTGGCACTCGGCATAGTCTTTGGCGAGTGCCCGACGATTGACAGTCGGCAAACAGCTCTTTGTCGTTAAAACCTACGCCGAGTGTCGTTTGCCGAGTGTTTTTGGGGCTGGCACTCGGCAAACCTCCTGTATCCCGTAGTGATTCGTCAAACTAGACTAGCCTGAATAATTATTAAAATCATCCTAGCTATATATACTGTGAAAAATGATCAAGCACTCTACCACATTTTGCACCCTAACTTCTGATAAAGACACCTACAATCTCAAATACAAGACAACATCCTACATCTCGCCTGACTAGTGAGGTCTAAAAGAACATCATACCAGTCAAATATTTCAGTTTAATTCGATTCTTTTAGTCAAGTCTAGAGTTCAAGCATGCCTATAAGTTTTTGTTTTCATTATAAAAGTCCTACTACCACCTAGTCGATTGGGTTCCATATGCTTTTTACATTATTTTCTCCATGTATTCAGCCCACTATTCGAAGTGGGCCATTGACATGGGCTTGGTTGTCTCCAATGTGGCCCATTTGGCAATGGCTACACATGAAGAAAAAGAAAGAATAATAAAACTACACCTCGGGCGCTCGAGCCTAGGACCTATCGATAGGAGGGTGGTGACTATATCACTGAGCTATGAAGCTATTTCTACATTATTGTTGCAGCTGGGACTTCGAATGGAGTGTGCATTGGATACGTGCTATGGTGACCACACTAGAGAGAAGTCTGCTGCCCTACCACGTCAGCTAGCCGATAAGCCATTGGAACAACGTTATCAAGTGGTTTCTATGGTGATACCATCGGATAAATCTAGTGCATATTGGGTATAGGGGATTGGGACCTCCTTGTTGCACCTCATAACTTCGGTGCATTCTCTAGTGCTTGCACTAGAGAGCCTATGCTCTTTAGCTCTCCATTGTGGTCCAACACTACCTCTAGATTGTAACTCCAGTGCACTTCTCTAGTGACCATACTGGAAGTATACATCTGGGCCTTTCTTCACTACCTTTGATTATTCCCACCGTGAATCTCCAGCGAGCACTAGCAAGAGTTTCGTTGCCTTTGTCTAGTGCTTTATCATGTGCCCATCTGAGTTGAAATCTTTGCCTCCTTTTGTCATGGCTTCACTTATATGATGTCTTGAGCTTCTTACCTGCCTAGGATCTTCAATGCTTATCTTTGATCTTCATTGGAGTTGTTGATTCCTCAATCTCCATGGTAGCCTTGCTCAAGTCCATCTCTTGCATCCAGAAGACTAAGGGGGTGTTTGGGTCAGGAGGCTAATAATTAGCCCATTTTTTCATACAAATTAGAAAGGATAAGTGTGGGCTAATTCTGGGCTAATAAGAGCTAATAGTGGTTAATTGGTGGTTAGAGTCCATTAGCCCTATTATTAGCCCATAATTAGCTCATGTTTAATTCATTTTTACAAGATGGGATAATTTGTAGCCCTAGGATCCAAACAAACCCTAAGTACCGTACCTTGTATACTAGCCAACATTGTTAGTCCTAATAGTTATATATGTTGTCAATCAACCATTACCAGGGTCCAAGTTTCTTACACATGTATAACAAAATCACCATAACACATGTTACTACACCATGTTGATATACGCAAAATCCTATCACTATGTTGCCACAGCTTGTTCATTTTCTTGAAGCCCTTTTATTGGAAAAGATGAGGAGTTATGCAAAAAGAAAATTACCCATATTTTGCATGTGACTTGACACACTCTGCTTGTATGATGTTTTTTTCTAGATGTTAACATGGAAGGAGCTTCCCTACTAGATACACCCTTGTGGGTATATATGTTAAAAGAGACATATGCGTGCTACATCAAAGGTTCATCACCACTTAAGACAAATACTTGAATTCATATATTACACATTTGTTCATGGTTTTGGTTCCGAACTACTAATATAAACTGTCTTCTTGGGTTGGAATTGACATAATCAGTAATTTTAATATCTTTGTAGAATTGTAGTGGAATAAGTTATTAGTAATACTAAACTCTAAAATTGCAAAGCAAATTGTCACAAAGATTTTCACATACAACAATGACACTTAAGAGAATACTGATCTAATCTTTATTAAAAATATGTGAATGTAGTGTGATGTGTCTTATGAGCAAAAGTAACAAAAAAGTTGATTAATTGAGATGGATCCCTAGTTTTTGTCTTGTAGCTAGATGTTAATTGAATCAATATCTCCAAAATCTATAAAGCAGCCCTTCTAATGTATTTGCAAAATTAGACCACTGCACTTTAATCTTACCTCTCTTTTTTAAGGCATGAAAAGCACAACTGTGTATTACGCGCTATGGAAGACTGTCTGCTATACCTACCTTGATCTATCTTGAGCTACTATATATGTGGAAAAATAATAATATAAGCACATGGTCTTATCGGTTAAAATAACTTGGGAAATGAAGCACAAAATTGGTTCCGCGTCAGCTAAATCAACAACCTACAGCACCGGAAGAGAACTCCAACAAGTATTCTACGTACGGCTATTAATGATGTTCTTAGGTACGACCATTTTCTGAAGCGCTAACTCCCAATTGCCTTCATGATGGGATGGAATTCAATCAAATGATCACAAAAGCACATGATCGTAGCAAAACATCATCCAAGCATGGTCTTGCACATTTCAATGATTGATTCAACAACCCATATATTCTTCTGGTTCTATTCATCCAAGATGATGAAGCAACGCCCTAACTAACTAACTCATCATCTGGGTCTATCTAAGCTAGCTTAGCTGAATTTGTCAATAGCGGTAGATTACATAGACAAGTATGAGTCAACCCAAATAAATTACTATTTCTCATAGAGTACTGGAACATTCATTACTAGGTCATGACCTGCATGGACTCGAAACCCTAAATTGTTTATTTACCGGATAGATTAAGAAGCAACTCCAATGGGCAAAACTCGCTAGATAACAATAATTAGCTCCTGCAAGTTACTCCCGTTCAGAATGACAAATTAATATACCTTTGATCAGGTAGAAGTCAAGTTTTGTACAGTTGGATCAACAATTAATCAAATTATATATGAGTTTAGGACTTAAAACTTGTATCGGTAGATTTGTGTTCGTAGTGCCTTTAAGATAACATCAATTTTTTTAGCAATATAGACATATATTGTAAGATAAATGATGGGTCACAATCTATTTTGTTTGATCAAAATGAGCTTATCATTTCTGAACGGATGGAGTAACGGCTCGGCGTGGACTGATGGGTTAAGGTAGTTACAACTTACAACATGATGCATGTATCGGTGACGGTGACACATCTCCTCGGTAGCCACCAACGAAACAAATTGATGTTCCAGAGCGGTTGCGATGTTGATCAGAGTTTCAACGAACTAATGTGGAACGAATTCGGGTTAGTTGATAGTTCGTTGCTAACCTATATATTATATAGGCTAATCATTAGCATATGAAAACGCAGATAAATTAAATTAAAGCAATTGTCCACGATTAATTCCATCTCCAAAGTCAAGCCTTGGAGCTTAGCTAGTATCGTCGTGCAAGAGGCGTCTGCAACTGCATGCATGTGCTTTTGCTTCGATGGAACACGGCCGAATTTCCTCTGTTCTGGCTATGTACTCTGACGCGCGCAAGGCACGACCATCATTCCCTAATGGATCGATATCCCCATGGCCCCACCGTACCTATCGTGTGAGTTGTCGCTCTCTTTCCTCCGGTTTGCCCCTTCACAGCTACCTAGATCATCCACTATTTAAGCACTGGCCTGCGCCAACTCCATGCATCCCATCTCATCGCATAAGTCCAGAACACGTACGGTTGATCCCTCCATTGCCAATCCACCTCGATCGTAGTCGTGAAAATGAAGAGGCCCCTGATTTTGTGCGTAGCCTTCTCAGCGTGCCTAGCGCTCGCCGCCGCGGGCTGGTCTTCCGGCACCGCCACGTTCTACGGCGGACCCGACGGCTCCGGCACCATGGGTAAGCAAGCTCTTAATAATTATACATTGCATCCATTTTGCCGCAAGAGCTACGCACATTTTGCTAACCGCGCGCATGCACGTACCAATGCAGGTGGCGCGTGCGGGTACGACAACCTGTACAACGCCGGGTACGGCGTCAACAACGCGGCGCTGAGCTCAACGCTGTTCAACGACGGCGCGTCGTGCGGGCAGTGCTACCTCATCACCTGCGACACGTCACGTCCGGGCGGTAAGTCCTGCAAGCCCGGCAACTCCATCACGGTCTCCGCCACCAACCTGTGCCCGGCCAACTACGCGCTGCCCAACGGCGGGTGGTGCGGCCCAGGGCGCCCCACTTCGATATGTCGCAGCCGGCATGGGAGAATATCGGCGTCTACAGTGCCGGCGTCATCCCGGTCCTGTACCAGCAGGTCCAGTGCTCGCGCACCGGCGGCGTGCGCTTCAGCATCGCCGGCTCCCAATATTTTCTGCTCGTCAACATCCAGAACCTCGCGGGCAGTGGTTCCGTGGGCGCCGCCTGGGTGAAGGGCGACAAGACGGGGTGGATCCAGATGTCCAGGAACTGGGGCGCCAACTGGCAGGCGCTCGCTGGGCTCGTCGGCCAGGGGCTCAGCTTCGCCGTTACCAGTACCGGCGGGCAGTACATTCAGTTCTGGAATGTGGTGCCTGCTGGGTGGTGGCAGTTCGGACAGACCTACACCACAACACAGAATTTCTACTACTAAAACCTGCAAGCAGCAGAGTGCTTGGATCTTCCCATCGCCATTTCTTACGGTTCGGTCAAATGGCAAGGGTGGGAGGTCTTTTTTTTTTCGACACGTATTTTATTAAAAAGAAGTAGAAAGGTGGGAGGTCCTCAAGGCCTGCACTTAATTTCTTTCAACGTTGTAGATATATACTTACTACACACTATACATGTATATGATTTCCGAGAACGTGCACTCCACATGTTTCGTTCAGAATCCTACTGGCTAATAACTACGGTTAGTTTCGGCACTTGCCTTGCGCAGTTAAAGGAACCATGCAAGTGGGCCGGTCTGCAGACACCTGCAAGCCGCCGCACCTTGCCGCAAACGCAATTTTCAGGCATTGCGGGTGTCCGCTTGCTGCACTAGGCCTAGTGGCCAAACCTGCACGGCCTAGCAGGATCCGCAGGGGTTTTTTTGTGCAATGAAGATCAATGTTTCAGGTTCATTACAGTCTCAAATAGAAACCATCCAGACAAAAAGTTGAGGTACATAGTTACCGTGGTCATGAGAGCCTGAATGAGCAGCTCCACTCCGCGGGCTGCGTGCCGGTGACCTCCGCGGGCTCCGTGACGGTGACCTCTGCAGGCCAAGTGACGGTGACCTTGGCCGCACAACCAATGGAGACACTAGTAGTCTCATCATTGGGGACCTCGTCACCACAGGAGAGTTCAGCTTCCTTGCCATTGGAGGCTTGAACCGCTTGGTTGCCCAAGGCTTCTGTTGATTTACCACTGGGCCTTTTGCGCTTTGTTCCGGAAGAGGCGATCAAAGGGGAGGTCGCCGATGAGCACCCAGCTTCGTGTAGTTGAGACTGTGACGGAACATTTGACATGCTGGGCTGCAGTACAGGAGGGGAAAAAAATTAATATACACTGAACATAGTAATTTTACCAAAGTTAAAAGAAATTCAGAGAAACATGTTGAGTAACTGAACCAGCTGCTTCTTATTCAGAGAAACATGCAGAGAGATGCTGCATTTCTTATTCATTCAGTGTATAAGAAACCGTAATCATATCATTTATAAATATAAGCAAGGATTGTCCTTAATTGGTGAATCATTTCTGTTACATAGTAGACTGCAGGCTGAGTAGTGGGAGTAGATTAATTAAGGCAAGTTAACAGCAAGGTAACTGCAGGCTATAGTATACACTACGCGAATAAATTAAATAGCCCTTCCCTTCCCTTGGCGACGGGCCTTGGCGACGGGAGCCTCGGCGGCCGGAGCGGCATCGGCGCCACGGCGGGCACCTCGGCCATGGAGCCGGCCAGCCGGGTGGAGCGGCCGTTGAAGAGCGCTGTTGCGCACGGCGTTGAGCTGTCAAATGCGTGGGGGAGCGCTGTTGCGTGCGGCGTTGAGCAGCCGCGTGACCTAGCGGAGGTGGCGGCGACGGAGACGAGTCGCACGCGGCACGCGAAGAAGTCGCAGGAGTTTGCGGGTCCTGAGAGCGTCCCGCATTTGCTAGCAGGCTGGACCGCCTCAGCCAGTGGGCCTGTTTTGCGCCGCTTGCATCCTGAATATCTGGTATCTCTCGGCAGAACTCGATCTCATGGCACAAGGAAGTCCAAAGGGACGTGACAGATGCACATGACAGGCAGTTATGGAACCCGACCACTGGCATCGTCAACCACCACAGACGACACCCGCGCCGCTGACCCCTGAAAGAAAGCGTTACATTACATCAACTTGGAGCCAATGCAAGTCCACGCCGGCTGCATTGGAGCCATAGACTGTGCCAAGTGGAAAACAGAAACACATATACTATCTTATGAAGTTAATCTATAACATGGTAATTAAAGCTCGTGGTTGGTTCAGCACTCACCTATAGCTAAACTATAACACACCATAATGAGATAACTCATACACCTTTGTTCTAAAAATCTTTCTTTCAGACCAAAGGTAGTCATATGGCACCTAGTTTTGAATTCACTTGAAGTAAAAAAAAAAGGCTTAAATACTAATATCCTCTTGATGTTAATTAAGATCATTTGGCCCTAGGGGCGAAGCTGTATTGTGATTAGGGGGTGCAAATGCGCCCCACAAATTGAAAATCAGTTATAATTACTGTTGGTGCAGAACGTGACCAAATAGTAAATATTTGTAGTTTTGCCGTACGTTGTGATTGAATGTGACCTAGCACTCAATGATACATGGTTTATACTGGTTCAGGCAACGTGCTCTACATCCAGTTTGGGTCGGTCAGCGATTTTATTCCTGAGCCTAGGTGCTCGAAGTTTGCAGTGGGGTTACAAACGAGAAGGAGAAAGATGGGGTATACAAGAGGTCCGGTCGGAAGGGCCGAGAGCGACAGGAGCTACGCTATGAGCTAAGTGTTCAAACGTGTGCTTGAGGTCCGAACCTGGCGGTTCTGTGGTTGTGGACTAGAGAACTTGGTTGATCTAATGAAACTGAGAAAGGCTCTTCAAAGGGGGCCTCAGAGAGAAAAAAAGCATCTCCTTTGTTGGAGGGAGCGCATCCCCTTTTATAGATAAAGGGGATGGCTTTACAAGTGAGGGTACGCATGCTACTGAGCTTTGTTGCCCATGCTGGCGGGTACAAGATAATGGTAGGCGCCTACAACACTGTAGATGTTACTGTAGAATGTCAGATACATGTGGGAGGTTGCGTTTGCCTTCTTCAGGAATGGTAGACGTCGATACCTGTAGATAATGTTTGATGCCCAGAGGCATGTGAGGAGTGTCACCACGTTCACCCCATACGGTAAATCCCAGCGCCCACAACACTATCGATGCCCGAGGGCATGTGGGGGGCCTTACCGTATGGGAGTTTTAGCGGCGCCTACAATACTGTAGAGGAAAATGCTGGCGCCTACAATACTGTTTGTGTTAGGGCGGTTGCAGAGTACTATTCCTGCAGGTGTGTAGGGTATGGTACCTGGCATCGTGGTTTGACTTACACGCCCTGGCTTGCTTTCTCCATTCGTCCCTGGCTCCTTCCGAGCGGGCGTCCCCGGTCGGATGGCCCCAGACGGCTCTGGTCGCGCTAGTCGGAGAAGAGCGGTGAGCAGGGTTTATGTGCTCCCCGGTCGACGACGCGGGGTCGGGGGTCGGAAGTAGTGCATGGCCAGGCCTTCCGACCGGAGAGGCCGTCTGGAGGTGGCTGGAGTTCGAAGCGAGCGCTCCGGTCGGAGAGGTGGGCCAAAGTAGTTGACAAGCGGGCGCCATTCCTCTTCGAACAGACCTTCTGGTCGGTGACTGGACCGCCCCTCCGGCCTGTTGTTTTAGACTCTTGGGCCGGCCCACGAGTTGTGTGCTGCCTGCTTGGGTCGAGCCTTGGCGTGGAAGCCGGTCCCCGAGGGACCCCGGGTCTATGAACCCGATAGGAGCCCCCGAGCCCTCGGGCGATTCGGGCAGAATCGTCCGAGGGATTTTTGTTTTTGACGGCGAGTGCGCGCGCGCGAGCGCGGTGTAGCCCGGGTGTAGCCCCCGGGCGGTCAAAGAACCGTCCGGGGTTTTTTGTCAGGTTGTCGATGGGGAGGTTTCGCTTTTTCGTGGGAAGGTGCGTGAAAGCGCACCCGCGGGTGTAGCCCCTGAGCCCCCGGGTGGTTCGGGTAGAACCATTTGGGGGATGTTCGGTTAGCGGGTGTGTGTGCGTGTTTTTTAGTTTTGAGACAGAGTTTTGTCAACCAGGGCGTCGTTGTGCAGCCGAGGCGTTTTAGTCGCTCAAGAGATCGGGTGAGAGGGAGTTCGCGGATCTTGGCGTCGGTGCGCGCCGTGGGATCGGGTGAGGTAGTTAGTTTGGACGAGACAGAGTTCACTGATCCTGGCGTCGGTGCGCGCCGTGGGATCGGGTGAGGTAGTTAGTTTGGACGAGACAGTGCTCACTGATCCTTGTGTCGGTGCGCGCCGTGGGATCGGGTGAGTCGGAATCAGGGGCGAGATCGGGGTCGCAGACCTAGGTGCTTGGAGCGCAGTTGGAAGCATAGTCGGATGGGGCAAGATCAGGGTTGCAGACCCAGGTGTCTTTGGAGCGCATGTCAGAAGCGTAGCCGGATGGGGCGAGATCGGGGTCGCAGACCCAGGTGTCTTTGGAGCGTAGTTGGAAGTGTAGCCGGATGGGGCGAGATCGGGGTCGCAGACCCAGGTGTCTTTGGAGCATAGTCGGAAGCGTAGCCGGATGGGGCGAGATCGGGGTCGCAGACCCAGGTGTCTTTGGAGTGCAGTTGGAAGCATAGCCGGATGGGGTGAGATCAGGGTCGCAAACCTAGGTGTCCTTGGAGCACAGTCAGAAGCGTAGCCAGATGGGGTGAGATTGGGGTCGCAGACCCAGGTGTTTCTGGAGCACAGTCAAAAGCGTAGCCGGATGGGGCGAGATCGGGGTCACAGACCCAGGCTTTTTGTGTCTTGAGCCCCCGAGCCTTGCTGGGCTTTAGTAGGGGTTGGTGTGAGTTATGTGTGTTACCCCATCCTCGATTCCTCACAACCAGAGGGGCTGAGTTTTGTCGCTTGTCCCGATCGCTCGGGCTCGAGTGACGCGCTCGGTGAGTTCGCTAACGGGTGTGATCGAGCGAAATCCGGGTCCGTCGTTCATGGCGGGGTCGGCATAGCCCTCTTGTGGCATTCCACTACTCCTTTACCTGCTACCTGGTAAATGCCTGGGTCGTTCCGGAGATTGACCCAGGTGGTCTAATGGTCTCCCCTCGATGGAGATTCTGTGGGCTTGGCGAGAGGTTCAGGATCGAACGAGAAGGTTGAGATGACCTAGTCTGCCGACCGGGTGAGGGCCACACAGGGCTCATCTACGATTTTCTCCCCTGGCTCTGTTGGTTGCTCATGTTGAATGAGGCAACCGCCGCTTCGTGACGCAACACGGAGCGTTGTGATGCATTTCGCTGCACGTGTGATGCTTAGTTCTCGAGCCCCCGGGCGGTTCAGGGCCCGAATCGTTCGGGAGGCACTGGCGTATGGAATGAATGCGCATATGGATGTATGAGATGATTATAAGGAAACAAAGGGTTTGTAGTTTTTACCTTGATGACTTGAGTGACGGGGTTTGGAGAGCTTGAGTCGGAAATGTCCGACCGGGACCCGTGCTCGTCGTTCGTGACAGAGTCGGCATGGCCTACATGGGGTGCCCCTTCACTTCCTTACCTGTCTCTTGGTGTCTATCCTGAGTGATTCGATCGACTTAGGGGGCCCGATGATCTCCTCGGCGGAGATCTCGTTTTTGGGTTTCTCCAGGCCTGGCCTGGGGAAGCGGGGCGCCGCCCGCGTGTGGTGGCGCTGCGGTTTTCGTGCTCGGCGTGCGGTAGTGGTTGGTCGTGCGGTAGTTGTGGGCCCTGCCTAGGCCACGTCCTATCTAATCAGGAGGCGTTCCGTCGGGCAGGGCACGTCTCATCGGTCAGGGTGCGTCTTATCTGCATTAAATGGGAGAGGGAGAGAGTTTCTCGCTCCGTCGTTTTGCCTTCCCCGATCGGCGTGCCCTTTCCTAACTGTTGTTCCCTTTTCCTTAAGTAGGAGAAGGGAGAGGGTTTCTGCCCAGTTCTTTAGCCAGTTCCTCATCTGCCGCCGCCTTTCCTCTTCCTTCTTGCCGTGAGCATTCCTGAGAGCCGTGGTGGTTTCTAGAAGAGAAAGGGGAGAGAGCGAGAAGAGAATAACTCACCAATCCTCGGAGCGCAATGTTGGACTGGAGGTCATCCACTGTGAGGGAGTCAGTGTTGAAGTCCTTCGTCGTGAAGGGATTTCTGCCGCTGAAGGAGGTGGCGCACTGGAGGGTTCCCGGGTGGGAGGAGTCCCCGCAACCTCGGCCCGACGAAGTGGTTTCCTTCCTCACCTTCCATGAGCGCGGGCTGGGATACCCCACGCACTGGTTCCTATGCGGGCTCCTTAACGAGTGGGGTCTGGAGCTGCAGCATCTTAATCCGATGGGGGTGCTGCACATCGCTGGTTTCGTCACCGTCTGCGAGGCTTTCCTTGGGATGGAGCCGCACGCGGATTTCTTCCGGCAGCTCTTCCTAGAGAGCCTTGACGGTGGGGGACCCGGCCGAGGTTGCGCCGGTGGGGGGTTTCGCCCTGCAGAGAAAACCGGGCGTGGGAGACTCGTATCCCGTGTACCTCCCCTGTGACTCCAACCCGGGGTGGCATGGGGAGTGGTTCTACATCAAGAATCTAGCGGCGGCGTTGTTCCCGTTATTCACCGGTGGGAGGCCGAAGAAGTAGGATAGTTGGTCGTGGGGTTGTGCCAAAAAGGAGAAGCATAAGGTGGGGTCATCGAGGAGGAGCTCCAGAAGCTCATAAAGCGTGGCCCTAACGGGGTGCGGGTGTTCCACACCCTGTACCGTCATTGGGTCATGCCGTTGGCAGAGAGGACGCGGCCGATGTGGCTGTACAGTGGCCCATCGGACCCGGACCATGCGTCGCCAGAGGATCTGCCAGACGGCGGGGTCTGGAGTCGCCTTGGCCGGGTGCTGCAGTTGAAGCCTAGAGAGAGGGTCGAAGGGAGGCCCATGCCTTTCAATTCCTCAATCGTGTCCACCCTGGTATGCTCCCTTCTCTTTGGCCCGCATGTCTTCCTCTGCTTTTCCTATATGTATGTTTTTTATTAGGAGATGCACGTTCCGCAAGGGCTTGGAAATTACAAGTCCTGGCCGCACCTTCCCAAGGGTCCGGAGGGCATGGCCAAGCAGGCCGCTTAGAAGGAGGCGGAGACGCTAGGAAGAAGGAGAAGGCCGAGGTCGCCCACCGGAAGTGCAAGAAGGAGAAGGAGGTTGCCCGGCGCGTGAAGGCCGGGTAGAGGAACAGCGACGTCGAGGCCGAGCTCGAGTCGGAGGACCCCATGGATGTCGATGACATGGTTTTCTCCGAGGAGGAGGGAAGTCGGGAGGTCGTTGTGACCTCGGTGGAGCGTCGCAACCCTGCGGCGATGTCCGCTGGTGATGAGCAGGAGGCCGCGCGGTGCGCGGTGGCTTCTGCGCCGAGGAAGCGCGTGGCGAGCGCGGATGCCATCGGCGAACGGGCGGCAAAGCGGACGCGGTCACCCGCGCTTTTGGTGGCGGGGTGGCGGTCTCTGCCATCACTGTGGGGACGCGCGGCCGAGCAAGTCGGGTGGTCCGAGGAGTGGACTGGCACATGCGCATCGCCGGGACCAATGCCAACGCACGACTCTCAGCCGGGGGAGGCCTCGCCTGCCGCGGATGTGGTCGAGCAAGCAAGGACGGTCGAGGAGCAGATCTAAGCGCCTGCGGCGTCGTGTGACTTTGCGGCAGGAGGATGTCCCACCCGCTGCCCCGGTCGGGGAGTCCCGAGCCGAGAGTCACGGTGACCCGTAGGTCGAGCAGGAGCCGGTTGGGATGACTCCGTCCCCCGCCGAAGTGAGGGGGCACGGGTCACAGCCTGGGAGCGGCCCATGCCCTATAGGCCCGTCGACGCTGGGTCTTGCCTTTAGAGTCATACCATTCGCCTCCCGGTATGTTTTTACTTTGTTTCTTTCCAATCTTTTGCTATTGAGTTTTTCTTTGGAGTGCTACTCACCGCGCCCTCTGTGGTGGTCGGGGATGACGGGGTTGAGCATTGCCCCAACTCCCATGCGGGAGGCATGGAGGCCCACCCTGCAGCATGTCGTGACGAGCGGCGGGGGGAGCAGGATGGTGGCGGCGAGCCCTTCCCTCTCGGGGCGGTTCTGTCGCCATAGTGACAGTGCCATGGCGTCGGCGTTGGTGGCGATTCCAAAGGCCGACGGTGGGGGCTGCACGGAAGTAACCCTCGTGGCCCCTCCTCCACCGGGCCATGGCGGAAGAGGAGAGGGAGACCGAGCCCCTGTCTCATGGGGCGGAGGGCTGCACGGCTCACCCGCGTGGTCGAGCGAAGGCGCTGGGGAGAGAGCACGGCGGGGACGGAGTCAAAACATCCAGCGGCGTTCCCGCAACCGAGGTGGTGGATATCCCATCCGATGATGAGGCGGATGATATGGTGGAGCCACCGGTGTTGTCGTGGGAGCGGGCGGTGGTGGGCCGGAGGTGGGCCCTCCGGTGGGCTGCCAAGGGTGACCTAGAGTGGCCCGCCTCGAGGACCCGGCGAAGGTGTGGTTTGATCCTCCGAGATTCCTAGAGTGTCGACTCTGGGACATCCTCGGGGAGCAAGGGCATGCCATGGTGTCCAAAACTCGCCAATCTATCTGCTGAAAGCTTGAGACGCCCAGGAGCAAAGTTAAGTCCGCAAAGCAATTGATTGAGGTCGACTGCAGCTTCTTTGCTGTAGAGGTGTGTTTCGCGTACTTGTCCTTGACCTCTGAATCTTTTGTTGGTTGCCTTAGCATGTTTGTTTTTAGTAGAGACTGAAGGGGACGTCGTCCCGCAAGTCCCACTTTCTCTGAATGGAGCACGCCCGGATGGCTGAGCTCGAGTGTTAGCTAGCGTCCGCCCGTCGTGAGTCCCAGGACCGGGCGGCCAAGGCAACCATGGCGTGGGTGGAGGGGCAGCGTGCAGCCGAGCGGGCGACTGCCGTCGAGCAAGGGCTCGAAGCGGTGAAGGCCCGTCAGGCGGAGATCGAGGCGGGGTTGCGGACATCCCTGGCGAACACCGAGGCGGCGTTGCGAGAGTCCTTTGTGGCCCTTGAGCCGGAGTGGGCCGCTCTGGTGTTGGCGCAGAACGCCCTGGAGTCGGCTCAAAAGGCCCTGGAGGTGGAGCGGAAGGCCCGATCGGAGGCGAACCAGGAGGTGCTCGTGCTCCGGGGCCGGGTGATGGGGACGGAGGACGCGAGTGCCCAGCTGCGCAAGCAAGCGGCCTGGCAGGCAGAGGATCTCTCCACCCTTAAGAACTTCCGCGTCGGTACGTACCTTTTCTATTTTTCGTTGTTGGTTTTTTCCTTCAGCCTATTTCTGAGCTTGTCACTCTTCTCTCAGAGCTGGGTGGAAAGGTGAAGACGTTGGAGCGGGACCTGGAGACGATCAAGGCGACCTTCAGCCAGAATGCGGAGGTGCTCTCGAGGGGGATCTTGACCAGATCCGCAACGTTGCCTAGCTTGTCGTCTCGGACATCTTTGGGTTGGCGCCAAGCACTAGCGCGCCCACCGTCTAGCTGGCGGAGGTCTCGGATGTGGTTCGGGGCCTTATCAGGAGCGGGCTGTTCTACGGGGCGTTGGGGGTGCTAACTTCGGTGGCGACGCACCACCCGAACCTGGACTTCGCTGCCATCTGCAGCGGGTATGTTGAAGGCTTGAGCATGGAGGACTTCCAGTCAATCGGGGAGGGCTTGCTGCCGCACGCAAGGTTGGTGGAAGATCTGGTCTCTGCCCAGTGGGTGATGGACGTCCGCCATGAAGATATGGCCAGAAGCATGCGAGGGGAGGATGCTACCCAGCCTGTGGATGGCGCGGATCCTGGGTCGGAGGTGAATGTCACCCTGGCCTCGACCGAGCCAAATGTCGCGCCGCCGGGGAGTGAGCAGCCCGCGCCCTCGTCGGTCACACTGACAGTAGATGCCGCCGGGCCGGTCCAATAACTTGTAAAATATAAGTAGTTTAGTGAGTATTAGAAAGTTTAAATTCATGGGGGAGCCCCTGTGTAAACGTTCCTATGTGTTTTAATGACTACAGTCTGTTTCGTTTTCTATAATGGAGTCATTCCATTTGGGGAAGCATGTTCCCCTTTTGTTCCTTAGTTTTTTCCTTAGCATAATTTTGTTTCTTATTCTTTCTTTCTCGTACCTGCCCGTTTGTCCCGTAGGCTACTACCTTGGGAGCCCGGGGCGTGGCCCACGAGGCTCGGCTGCTCGTAACCGTAGGGAAAGGCGGGGTGCAATCAGTCGGAGTGTTTTTAAAGCAAAGCTACGTAAGGCAAATTAAAGGAACAAACTATCCTTTTGGTCGGGTAGGAAGGAATTTCACCATATGATAGTAAACAAAACAGAGAGGTAGTAGTGTACCCTAGTGGATCCCCCGAGCGCCTCGGGCCGAAAGAGTGTTTGGGTCGGGGTGCTCTTATAGGAGCGTACGCTAAGTAAACAATGGCAAGACTAAAACTTAGGGGAAAAAGCGACATAGTTGTTCCAAGTGTTTGGAGAGAAGGGCGTCATTGTTGTCCTTCGGTCGGTAGGTGTCCAGTCAGATCACTTCGTTCTTCAGTCGTCTAGATCCTTGCCCGCCATGCCCCCTTTCACGGTTGCTGCTTCTTTGCCTTTTTCTTTCTTTGGCCTGTTGGTCTGTCGTAGAAGGCACTTGAGGAGTTGGCAGTCCTTGTAGAGGTGTTTTACGGGGTAGTCATGGTTGGTGCATGGGTTCTCCATGAGCTCATGAAAGTGGCCTAGAGTGTCCTGCTGAGGCTGCGTGCCTGCGTGATCAGCCATGTCGACCAACGCGTAGTTGGCCGATCGGCGATGATTCTTTCTATTCTTTTTCCCCCTCCTGCGTGGAGGGGCCCTCATCCTGATCCTAGAGTTTGGCCTTGCCCTTGCTCCAGCCTTCGTCGTAGCACTATGGGGGCGGCGTTTGTTGGGGGTTTTGGATAGATGTCCGCGGTCCTAGGCCATCAGGGCTGGGACTCCGGTCGCTGCTGCGTGTGCCTCGGTTCGGTCTGAGCCGTGCATACACAGGTTGTCGGTGCGGAGCGGTCGTCAAGTCAAGACAAGATGCCGATGCGGCCTCCTGTGCTGCGCTCGACGATCGTAGTGGCGATCGGGTGGGGCGTCCCATCTGCCACGTCCTTGTTCCCCTGACGGGGAACGAGGCCGCGAGTCGGCGCCGCGATACGGAACACTCGACTTGTTGAACGGTGGCGGTCTCCACAAGTGCCCAGAGGTTCCGGTGGATCGCCTGTTCATGAGGGTCGTGCGGCTCAGACAGGCCACGCAGTAGCATTGCCACAGCGGCGGCGATGTTCTAGTTCGCCAGAGCGAATTACGGGGGATCGTTCCCCCTGTCCATGGTGTTGTGCTGGACCTAATGGGCGCGACCCCAAGCGCCGCTCACCGGTCTATGCGCACGGGGCGCAACGAGGTGTGCCAAGCGTGGTGGTGCAGTCGGTGGCTGATATAGCCACCATTGTCGTAGGTCCTCCCCATGCTCAAGTGTGAGCTCGGGGGTCTCCGTGTGAGGGTCCGGAGAGGTGTGAGTTCGTGAGGACTCCGCTTCCGCCGGCGGGTGTCCCGGAACATCCGCCATGGCGCACTCTCAGGACAGACGGTGGCTAGGCGCCATGTCACCGATGCTGGGGCCGCCGCTCTCGCCATCGTCATCCATGAGGTCGAGGAAATAGGTGGGAGCATAGCTCGCCATTCCCATGAATTCAGATGCGAGAGGGGGCAGCACTGGCATCCTTTGGAGCCCCCGGGCGTATGCGTCCGTGGAAGACACGAGGCCGTAGGGGAACCGGTCATACGGCGGTTGCGTCGGGGACAACAGGGTTCCGCCGGGTAATCGGCGGAAGATGGAGAATAGTAAGTAAATAACAACATGTACATTACTCACAACGGGGTTTGAGCAGAGAGTTTGCTCGAAAAGAAGCGCAGATGCCGCGTCGTCGAAGTCGCGCATCCCGGAGTTGATGGAGGGCGCCCCTCCGACAGGTGCTGGGACGTGAGCCTCCTTGCGGAGGTGTAGTTCGCCGAGCCGGTCTGCGACGAAGTCCAGGCTTGTAGAGAGGAAGGCCTGGGACGGCTCGAAGATGGGTGGGACCCGCATCCCAGCCGGTGAGAGTGCGGGAAACTCCAGCGAGCCGAAGCGAATCGTATCGCCGGAGCCCGCCACGGTGAGGGTGGTGGAAAAGTGGGCCATCCGATGACCAAAAAGTGTTGAATGTACAACATCTTCCCCACAGACGGCACCAACTGTCGGTGTAGAATGTGACCAACTAGTAAATATTTGTAGTTTTGCCGTACGTTGTGATTGGATGTGGCCTAGCACTCAATGACACAAGGTTTATACTGGTTCAAGCAACGTGCCCTACGTCCAGTTTGGGTCGGTCAGCGACTTTATTCCTGAGCCCAGGTGCTCAAAGTTTGCAGTGGGGTTACAAACGAGAAGGAGAAATGTATACAAACGACAGGAGCTACGCTATGAGCTAAGTGTTCAAGCGTGAGCTTGAGGTCTAAAGCTGGCGGTTCTATGGTTATGGACTAGAGAACTTGGTTGACCTAATGAAACTGAGAAAGGCTCTTCAAAGGGGGACTCAGAGAGAAAAAAGCCTCTCCTTTGTTGGAGGGAGCGCATCCCCTTTTATAGATAAAGGGGATGGCTTTACAAGTGAGGGTACGTATGCTACTGAGCTTTGTTGCCCATGCTGGCGGGTACAAGATAATGGTAGGCACCTACAACACTATTGATGTTACTGTAGAATGTCAGATGCATGTGGGAGGTTGCGTTTACCTTCTTCAGGAATGGTAGACGTCAGTACCTATAGATATTGTTTGATGCCTAGAGGCATGTGAGGAGTGTCACCATGTTCACCCCATATGGAAAATCCCGACGCCCACAACACTATCGATGCCCGGGGGCACGTGGGGGGCCTTACTGTACGGTAGTTTTAGCGGCGCATACAATACTGTAGAGGAAAATACCGGCGTCTACAATACTGTTTGTGTCAGGGCGGTTGCAGAGTACTGTTCCTGCAGGTGTGTAGGGTATGGTCCCTGGCATCGTGGTTTGACTTACGCACCCTAGCTTGCTTTCTCCGTTCGTCCCTGGCTCCTTCCGAGCGGGCGTCCCTGGTTGGATGGCCCCAGACGGCTCTGGTCGCGCCAGTCGGAGAAGAGCGGTGAGCAGGGTTTCTGCATTCCCCGATCGGCGACGTGGGGTCGGGGGTCGGAAGTAGTGCTTGGGCCAGGCCTTCCAACCGGAGAGGCCGTCCGGAGGTGGCTGGAGTCCGAAGCGAGCGCTCCGGTCGGAGAGGTGGGCCGAAGTAGTTGACGAGCGGGCGCCGTTCCTCTTCGAATAGACCTTCCAGTCGGTGACTGGACCGCCCCTCCGGCCTGTTGTTTTAGACTCTTGAGCCGGCCCATGAGTTGTGTGCTGCTTGCTTGGGCCGAGCCTTGGCGTGGAAGCCGGTCCCCACACAAGGCTAGCACACCCACTTCAATCTCCTCTAGCTTCACCACTATTGGGCTCCTCTTAGATCTCACTTTAAGCTCCTTGCCAATCTTGAGTCCCGTGGTGTGTGGGCTTAAATGATGGTCTATGGCATCATACATATTAATTAAGAGACCCAAAATCCTTATTTTATTTAATAAAATACAAAAGGAAATTGAATAAAAGTTATAATAAGTACAAGACCTTCAACTTAATGTGTATAAAAATTGATGCAGCTAACAATCACTACTGGAGGCGCCCTCTTTGCCGAGGGCCCAGGGCACTCGGCAAAAGCCCAAAAGCCCTCGGCAAAGGCTTTGCCGAGCGCCGCCCTCGGCAAAGAGCCCTCGGAAAAAAAAATTAACGGCAAAGAGGCTCTTTGCCGAGGGCCATTTGTCGGGCACTCGGCAAAGCCTTTTCCGAGTGCCAACGGCGACACTCGGCAAAGAAAAGCAGCCGTCAACGGCGCTGCTCCATTGACGGCGCCTTTGCCGAGTGCCGACAGTTAGGGCACTCGGCAAAGACATTTTTTATTTTTTTCAAAAACTCTTTGCCGAGTGTCACGGCGGCGCGCACTCGGCAAAGCCATTTTTTAATTTTTTTAAAAAGCTCTTTGCCGAGTGCCTCCCCAGCTTGGTACTCGGCAAAGATTTTTTGCTTTTTAAAAAAAAAAATCTTTGCCGAGTGCAATGCCCTGGCACTCGGCAAAGTTCCCCAGCTTTGCCGAGTGCCATGACCATTGCACTCGGCAAATCAACCGAAATTGCAATTTTTTTTGTTTTTTGCATTCCACTGACACAAACAGTTCAAATATATATCACATGTCACATATATATCACAAACATCACAATAATCACATATATATCACAACGAAACCATTTTCACACATTATATCACAACCACAACTCAAATAACAACATATCGCAACCACAAGTCAAATATCACAACCACAAGTCACAAATTCACAACCACAGTCCATCAAGTCCAAGCACAAGTCACAACCACAAGTGAAGCTCAAGTCCAAGCACATGACGAAGCACAACTCCTCAAAAAAGCGGCCTATGACACGATGGTGAAGCAAAGGCTCCATCATTCGGTGACGCATGAGCGGGGTTATTCGAACCCGCCGACGAAAGCTGCAAAAAGGATAAGAGGTTGCATGTGTGAGATTCATCTAGTAAGTTTCTATGTGAAGCATTGGTGTATGTCATAGCTAGTGCAAGCATCTAGTAAGTTTCTATGTCAAGCATCTAGTAAATTGAGAATGTCAAGCATGGTTGTATGTCATAGCTAGTGCAAGCATGTAGTAAGTTTCTATGTCAAGCATCTAGTAAGTTTCTATGTCAAGCATGGTTGTATGTCAAGGAAGCATCTAGTAAGAGTAAACTTTCATACTTACAGGAGTGGCTGTAGAAGTAGGCGGTGGAGGAGCTGCCAATGGCAAAGGTACACCCCCTTGCTGGACACTCCGCATGAAGGCCTCCATTTCTTGCATCCTCCTCTCCTAGGCCACGAACGCTTCCCTCTGGGCCTGCAGCTGCGTGCTCTGAGCCTCGACCACGAGCTTCTGGGCCTGCAGCTCAGCCTGCAATACAAACTTCAATGTTTTAGTAATGCAAATGTAACTTAGGTGTGCAAAGATGAACGTACGATGAGTAAAACAGGACGTACCTCAAGAGCGATGACCCACTACAGTGATGGAGTAGGCCGTGGGCGTATGGGCTGGCTGGAGCTCGTGCTCCGTGCTCAGAGCACGTCGAGAGAGGGAACAGTGTTGGAGTCGATGGCGCCATCTGCAATCCACAGCCACCCATGCTTCTTGCCTCCTCTTAGCCTCATGATGGTCTTTGCATCAATGGGCTCAGTGCGCACATCATAATCTTCCCCATGGACCTCCCTCACCTTTGAGGTGTACTCTTGGACCTTAGTGTGCACGGTCGGGTCGGAGTACACCTCGTGTGGGGCAGACGGGTCGAAGGAGATAGAGGAAGACGCCCTGCCCATGTGGGACATAACCCACGCAGAGAACTCCGAGACCTCCACGCCCGGGTGTGCAGCCTCCTACGAGTAAGACGGCAAGATGGTGAGAAATAAGGTAGAACTCAGCGTCAAATAAGATAAAAGAAATCACTTACATATGCTTGTTTGTAGGCGGGGAGGCTGTGGCTGCCATGATGGTGAGTAGCACCTTGCCTCAGCAGACGCTGGTCCCACTGCCTCACGTGGTTCTCAGCAAAGTCGTTGGACAACCACCTATCCACGATCATCTCCTAGCACACGGAGTGGGATCGGCACCACTAGGGAATCACCTACAAGTCATCGATTATTTGACATAGAAAAAGATAAAATTAAACCGACTTAATCTCAAAATGAATCATTATTAATGTTTTTCGTCTACCTCAAGGTACTGGGCCCGGGACAGCTCCACCTGTCTTGCATCAGGCTTGCTAATGGACTGCTTCAACACCACGGCGTAGTTGTCTCTGTGGGCCTGCACGCGCGCCTCGTGGTGCATGTCGGTGACGTACTTCCTACAGGCGGCGGCAGCCGCTTGATCCGCCTGGGCCTCAAGTCCTTCTTCCGGCTTGAAATACCTCTACATACAAAACCGATGTATCCATTCATTATTTCAATAAAAGACTTGCCCAATGAAAATGTTGTGTGAGAGAGACTTACCCAAAACTCCACCAGTACCCACTCCTGCTTGTTGCGGTACCTATCGTCAGGGGCCAACTGGTACCTGTCCCATGTGTAGGCCGGCTTCCGCACGTCCTCGGACACGTTCACAAGGCTGGGGTACCATTTCCTGCACAAAACACCAAGGATGCTCGCGGGGGAGCGTGTAGAAGTACCTGACAAAACCAACCAGGCCCTGCACAAGTGATTAAGAAAATTTATCAGTTCCTCTTTTGATTTCCAACATTATCATATAAAGTAGTTGTGATAACATCTATAGTTACTTACCTCTTTGCCATAGGGCGAATCAGTGCCCAGTTGCGAGGAAGCGGAGGCTGAGGGAGGCTCGTGGGACCTCGCTGGTAGACAGTCGGGGTAGCGGAACTGCGCCCTCGGCGGCCTCGTCCTCGGCCACCTCATCCTCGATCTATCTGACGCCCTCGTCCCCGACCTCGTCCTCGGGCATGGCCGTCACGTGCTCCTCCTCCATCACCTCGTCTGAAGGTGGCGGGGAAGGAGTCTGCTGCCTCCTCCGGACCCGGTCCTGCTTCTCTGACCTCCTATGGACGCTACCCCTAACCCCGACCCCTCGTCTGAAAAAGGGAGGGCGTGGTCTCCCGTAAAGGGAGGCCGTCTCACGTCGTGGACGGCTGCTCGCCATCACCTGCAATCACAAAGAATGAACAAGACTTATTAGTATATATATTAGAAATAGATTCAAAATAAATAAAGAAAACACAAACTAAAACAAACGTAGTATTACATGTATTAGGAATAATCTTCATGATTAGGATCATAGGTGTCATCATCACTGTCAAAATTGTCCAAATGGGCAACACTATCTGAAGGTTCTATGTTGTCTTCGTCGTCATTGACTAGCCTTAATCGGTCAAGCATTTCTATGTCCTTGGCATTTTGCACCACATCTCCATCAACCTCATCATCCTCTGTTTCGTTGTCTACTTCCATTTCAATCGCTTCGGGTAAGACTATCTCAAACGTGCCTGGTAGCCCATCTTCTTGATAGAACTATCCATCATATGTGTTTGCGTTGAAGTTGTAATCATGATTGTTTGGGGCAGGTAGTTTACTGTGTGGAGATACCTGGTGCACAATAGCCCAACCCTTAAGATCCGCTTTGTCTTGCTTAGCATATCGCGTATAGTACACCTGCACGGCCTGTTAAGCCATAATGTAGACATCTTTTCCTGGATAGACGGAATCTTCTTGAATCTCGACTAGCCCAAGATGAGGGGTCCGTCTCGTTTCTCGAGGATTAAACCAGTGGCATTTGAACACGACAGGTTTATGTTTATGACCATGAAATGAGAGTTCATAGATTTCCTCAACTCTACCATGATAGTCGAGGCCATCAGCGCCGGGCGTGCAAACTCCGCTATTTGTGGTTTTCCATTTGGGCCGAGTATGCTCATATCTTGTTGTGTGGAAGCGATATCCGTTCACGTCATAACCGGTAAATGACTGCACCCTAATGTCATAGCCGCCTGCAACCTGTCTCAACTCCTCACTCATGGACGAGTCAGTCTGGGCCTGCAAGCTGAAGCATGATAGGTCGTTATATTAATCGAACGAACAAGAAACTTGGAATATGGAACGTGGGAGCTAAATTGGACATTACCTTTTGTTTGAACCAAGAAATGAAATCAGGCCTCCTCGCACCCGCACCCTGAGAAAGAAGGGTGTCATGTTCCTGCGAGGTAGGATCCCTTGATTGATGCCAGGACTCACGAACAAATTCCCTGTCCGAACGAGAATCAGTGGGGTTGCATGAAGAATATTTAGGGCGTATTGAAACAAGTTCGTTGAGAACTTACACGATGAATGGCTGCACCTCGGGAAGGTTGGTCAACACATATAGCATGACACTTCGCCACTCTTCATTTCCAAATATCTTATTGGTCGATCCACTTGCGCTGCCAAGTTGGCCTTGGAACAGGCTGTGGGTCCATTCATTTTCACCAACATTGTAACGAGGGAGTGGATTATGATTGCTAGGAAGTTTTGGCTTGTAGTATAGTGTTGTGAAGTTTGCCACCTCCTCCCTTAGACTTGCCTCTGCAATGGAAGCCTCAATTCTGGCTTTATTTGTACATTTCTTGCGAAGAGTCTTTAGACATCTCTCGATTGGATAGCACCACCGGGCTTGCACGGGCCCCCCCAAACGTGCCTCGGACGGGAGGTGCACAATCAGATGCTGCATGGGCAAGAAGAAGTCGGGTGGAAAGATCTTCTCCTGCTTACAGAGCAACACAGGTGCCGCTTTTTCCAAGTCCTGAGCGATGGTCCGAGATATCTCCTTGGCACAAAGCTGACGGAAGAAAAAGCTCAACTCTGCCAGCACTTGCCAGACATGGTCAGGGACATAGCCTCGGACCATCGTCGGAAGAAGCCACTCAATTCATATGTGGTAGTCATGACTCTTCATCCCGTTGACTTGTAAAGTGCCTAAGTTCACTCCCCTACTCAGATTCGCTGCATATCCATCTGGGAACATTAACGTCTTGATCCATTTTAGTACTTCCCTCCTTTGATCGGGTTCCAAGACGAAATCGACCTTAGGTCTTTTCCATTGTTTGTTTCGGCCACTAGGAGGCCGCATCTCTTGCTTTGGTCTATCACACAACATCGCTAGGTCCACTCTAGCCTTAACGTTGTCCTTAGACTTGTTAGTGTTCATGAGAGTTTCCCAAAGTGCCTCGGTGATATTCTTTTTGGTGTGCATTACATCAATGTTATGTGGCAGAAGAAGGTCATCGAAATAGGAGAGCCTCGTCAAGCCGGACTTATGAGTCCACATATGTTCCTCACCATATCCCACAAAACCACCTCCTTCATTGGGCACAAGAGCATCTATCTGAGCACGCACCTTAGCACCACTCTTCATGCGCGGTTTAGGGTCTATCACTGCAACACCTTTCGTAAAGTTCTTGATGTCTTGTCTGAATGGATGGTTAGAAGGGAGGAATTGATGATTCCTGTCGAACAATGAATACTTGCCACCCTTCTTCAACCAAATGAACCTCACAGCTTCCTTGCATATTGGGCACGGGAACTTCCCGTGGACACACCAGGCGACGAATAACCCATATGCTAGGAAGTCATGCAGGGAGTAGTGGTACCAAACATGCATCACGAAGGATGATTTTGTAGCTCGGTCGTATGTCCATACCCCCTTCTCCCAAGCTTCGATCAATTCATCAATCATAAGCTCCATGTACACACCCATATTACTCCCCGGGTGTCCAGGAATTATCAATGACAAGAAGACGTTATGCCATTGAAAGGAGATGCCGGGGGGGGGGGGGAGATTCAAGGGGATAACAAACACGGGCCAACATGTGTATGGGGCAGACAACTGTCCATAAGGATTGAACCCATCTGTTGCCAGCGTGACACGTACATTACGAGCCTCAACTGCTTTGTCAGGATGTTTGTCATTAAAGTACGTCCATGCTTCGGCATCGGATGGATGCACCATCGTGCATGGCTTGTACCATACACCTTCTTTATGCCATGTCATCTGTTTCGTGGATTCCTCGGTCATGAAAAGCCATTGGATCCTCGGCACAAACAGAAGGTGCCATAGGACTTTCACGGGGATCGTAAGCTGCCTCTTCTGGCCATCTCCAGAGTCTACCTCTAGGTACCTTGATGATTTACACTTCGAACAGTACTTTGCATCCTTGTGATCTTTCCTAAATAAGACGCACCCCTTCGGACAAACATGTATCTTGTCATATGGCATCTTAAGCATACGAAGTAGTTTCTGTGACTCGTGCAAGTTCTTCGGCAGAATGTGCTTCTCCGGTAGCATGCTGCCAAACACAGCCAACATCTTATCAAAGCCTTTGCGACTCAGATTTAACTCGGCCTTCAACCCCATAACATGTCCAATGGCATCCAGCTGAGAAACCGTTCTACTCTCATAAAGGGGTTTCTGTGCCGAGTCCAACATTTCATAGAAGGCCTTAGCAGTTTCCTCCATCTCCTCCTTCTCATGTCCTTCTGTGAAGTGAGCTTGGTGAGTGTCATCTAGCATGTCTGCTACTCCGGCATCATCATCAAAAGCGTCGAGGCGTGGTATCACCACCTCCGCTCTTATACGATCTGCTTCACCATGGTGGATCCACCGGTGGTAGCCAGCCGTATAACCATTGTACACAAGATGTTTACCCATGGTCACCTTGTCTACCCTTCTATTGTTGTCACATTTGCTACAGGGACACCATAGTTTAGAATGTCCTTTAGCTACACCCGAGCTCCATGCATGTTCCAAGAAAGCATCTGTCCCATTCACCCACTCAATGTCAAAGTCACTCCTGCTTCTCTGGCCCGTGTACATCCACTGACGGTCTTCCATCCTTCCACATATACAGCACATAGTAATGTAACCATCAATTGCATCTACGCGGTGTTCCTACTCTCTAATAGGTGAGGATAGGTCCTAATCCCACCCGTGGATGCGTAGATGAGGTTAGTTTCCATGCTCCGCTCCCTATCCGAGAGAGAATTTCGGCAGCACCTCCCTGATGTTCTCCCGATGCACGTCCTGCAAGGGAGAGTGTGTATCCGGAGAACAACAGGGGGTGATACCGAAACACCATCTCGGACCAGAGCGGACCATGGAAACTAACCCATCTACGCATCCGCGGGCTGTCCAAAAAATGTGGACAATCCAAAACTGATACGGTCGTAGATATACAAAGATCTATATACCTCTGACCGTATCTCTTTCGGACGGGAGACACCTAACTAGGTTACACGACCAAAGACCACATACGGATAGAGGGGTTATACCTAGGGTGCCGGTGAGGTCAGGGTAGCGGGGCGGTGGAGAGTCGGTGCAGTGGCGAGTCGATCAGCGGCTTGGGAAGACCCTTGGCCGACGAAGACGATCGGGTCGTGAGTCCCTCCCACAGGTCCTCCTGCAAAAAAGGGCAAAAATGGTTAGTGTCGGCTCAAAATTTCGGCAGCACCTCCCCTGCACGGGGAGGTTCCCAAAACCTGCAAAAAACATGGCACAAAGGCCAACAACCACATATATACCAAACATGGGCACGAAGGCCAACAACCACCAATATATCAAGAGGAGTCATGTACTTTAGTTCTCTTTCTATGCAGATGAAAGTATTGAAGTAGTACAACAACAATTACTACTAACCCCTACAACTACTACTAACTACTTAACTACTAACTACTAACAACAGTACTAATACTAAGAACTACTTAACTATTAACAACTACTACTACTAACCACTACTACTTACTAACTACTACTATTTACTAACTACTACTACTACTAAGCCTACAACTAACACTACTAACTACTACTAACAACCACTACTACTTACTAACTACTACTATTTACTAACTACTACTACTACTAACCCTACAACTAACACTACTAACTACTACAACTAACACTACAACTAACACTACTAACTACTACTACTAACACTACAACTAACTACTACTAACACTACTAACTACTACTACTACTAACACTATAAGGGTAGGGCTTACCTTGGTGGCAAGAACGGCAAGAGCGAGGGCTGGCGACGACGGCGGGGATGAGGGATGACCAAGAATTGTGTGAGGATCAACGGGCGGTCAGGCGGCGTGAGGATCGATGGCGGTCGGGTCGGCACCTTCCTCTTCTTCCTCCTCCCTTCTCTTTCTTCCTCTTCCTCCTCCCCTTCTCTTTCTTCCTCTTGCTCCTCTCCTTCTCCCTCTCTGCTGGTCGCCCTTGAGGCACGGTGGGGCCGGTGGAGCTCTGGGGGGCAGTGGGGGCTTGGGGGGTCGGTGTCGTTGTCCGGGGGGAGCTCGGAGCCCAGGCGCCTGAGCTGAGGCGGTGGCGGTGGACCCGGGGACCTTGGCGCAAGCGTGTGCCGAGGCGCGAGCGTGTCGGGGGCAAGCCGTGGGCAGCCGGGGGGGCATGGGTGGCGGTGGCGGCCGGCGTGGGGCCCAAGCGCCCGGGCGGGGCGGGGGGGGTGGCGGCGCAGCGGCGAGCGGTGGGAGACGAGTGAAGAGGCGGTGGGGTTGGGCCGGCCCATTTGGGCCTTTCGGTTGAAAGATTTGCCGAGTGCAGGCCAATGACACACTCGATAAAGGTTTTTTTTTTTTAAAAAAATTCTTGCTGGCGCGCCTATGACTGGCGCTCGGCAAAAGGCTTTTTTTGCCGAAAGTGCCAAGGTTGGCACGGAAATTAATTTTTTTTGTTTTTTTCGCCCCATTTTTTTTCTGGAGCCTTGCTACAGTAATTAAAACTCCATTTCAAAATTTGGGACAATTTTTAGTTTTTTTACTTTATTTCCTTAATTAGTTTTGTTTCGTTGAATTTTTTCGACTAATTCAAATTTGAACTACAAGTGCATGGAATATTGTAATCTAGTGCTTCGAAAAATGTTATTCATGGTATTTGGTGTATGTTGAGTCTCTATCCACGGACTCGCATCAAATTTCGCGCATCTTCTTCACGTAACATGACGAGCCACTTCATAAGTGGCACGAAAAAGTGTTTTAAAATTATATAAAGTCCATAATGAAGTCCATAAATCATGAAACTTGTCGAGGTGTCATGTTATCACATGTGTAGGCTGGTAAAAAATTGAGAATGTTTTGAGCAAGTTGCGACACAAAGATGCAGTCAAAAAAACAAAAACATCGCCTACATATGGAGATGTCCGGGTTTTATGCATCGACGTCGCAAAAATTTAAAAGAAAAATTTCTAAAAAAGTCTTTCCGAGGGCCTCGATGCCCTCGGCAAAGGTCGATAGGGGATGGTGTTGCCGAGGGCCGGGTCTTTGCCGAGGGTTTAGCCCTCGGCAAATAATTATTGTTGCCGTGTGCTTGGCTTTGCCGAGGGTCTGGCTCTCGGCAAAGAGTCTTTGCCGAGGGCTGTTCTTTGCCGAGGGTCAGGCCCTCGGCAAAGACTCTTTGCCGAGTGCCCGAGCATTTTTCCTCGGCAAATCCTCAGGCCCTCGGCAAAGATGCTCTGTCCGGTAGTGAATATTTAAGTTTTAAAGTAAAAAAGAACTTAGATTGATAGCATCGTCATAAGATATGTGGTATAACAAATTAATTAAGCCACCACAACTTGAACTTGGGTTCAAACAAAATGGGTTCGAACAAAATGGATAATGAAGACACATGAAGTGCCATGTAGAACCACAAAAACTATCGATATGGATGAAAAACATATAAAGTAATTGATAAGTTTATCAATCAGTAGAAATAATAGAGTATATATAAGTATATAAGTGTGTTAAATTAAAAATGGTGAACAAAAAAATAAAGAAAAAGCAAATAGATAAGAAATTTTGATTAGTTATAGATCGTACTAAGGAAAAAATTTATACTTATATATGTCTCTCTTGAGATCTAGCACATGTAGGTGCAAAGATTGATGGACTAGTTAATCTAACTACAGCAGCCAGGAGCTAGAACAACGAAATGCAAGCATCAGAACCAATCATTAGCTCGAGCACGTCAAAGTCTGGTAGTTATGGGCATGTGCTGATGCACATAAAGTCCTGAATACAGGCATCCATGACACGTTCCATCCGCATGCAGCATATATAAAGAGTTAATTTAATTTAACAATTCAATTAAAAAATTTACAAAACATCTAACGCCCCAAGGTATCATTCGAAGAAAGAACCTTAGCCTTCAACTATAACCGAGAAACGACACTCTGAAATCTGTGCAGATAACCTGTATTATTTTATGGGTTGCCGCCGGTGATACATGGATGACTTTTAGTTAACCAACCTTAAAATTCATTCCCAAAGTCAAATCCAGATCCTAGAGGTATTCATGAGTTACAGTTACTAGGCTATGAAACCTTCCGCCAACAAAAGCACGATCTTTCCGTTTGCACGTTGTTGAAGAACCTAAGAATCCTGGCTCTCTGCCAACTGAGCCCAGATTTTACACGTCTCTAACAGTATGTCATTTTGGTTTTTTTTTATAAACATAATTTTTACTATGCATTTAAACTGCTACGGAGCTTCCTGATCAGGTATCCTTTGAATAAATTTCATCAGCCTTCGCTCTGCGGCTATCACCCATGAAGGAGACAATGCGTGCGCTCTTCCCAGGTAGGTAGTACTGGAAAGGTACGGCTGCGACTGTCACGTAGGTCAGGGGTTGGCCGCCTTAGTCGCTCAATTCTACGGCCGTATATTACAACGTTAATGATTTTGCTTGCTTAATGTTCCGGTCTCACTGTTGAATCGCTAGCAAGAATGGAAACATTGTTGTAACCTTTAAACTTCATGTCTGCTTAATGAAACACGGGCTCAGACCCAATCATGAAAAAAAAGGGAAAAATCAAAACGATTTATAGTTTGGGAAGGAAGGAATACTTATAGTTTCAGAAAGTACACACGTACGCTGTTAAATTTGAAGCCACATTATATTGTTCCTCCAATCATACAAAGACACATGCTTGATCTTTCATTCCACCATGAGACTGAGATACACGGCGGCCCCAATCTAAGCCGGAATCCTCCATAGATGACCCATTCATCCATCCACTAACGGTGCCAACTGACTGGTTCCACCCACTAAATTAAGCGCCGCGCCTAGTTGCAGTATGGAAAGAATATGTTGGTTGCAAAAACAAATCAGCCCCCGCGCTCTCTGAACTCTCTGATCAACCGTTCTGACATACTGTACTACGCGCAATCAAAGTCAAAAACTAGCAGCTACCTTCACTACTGCATGTGGAGGAGCATCATCATCATGTGCTTCCAGTTCGCACCGCGCAAATGCATTACGTGTTCCATGACATGAGAATCAAATGAGATGCACTATCGACAGAACACCAACGACATTATCGCCTCTCATCTTCCCGCTTAATTAGTTTCGACAAGTTTCTTCAGCTCCAGCTCCCTTCAATCTCCAGCAGGCCACTTCCTCCTCCTATTTAAGCACTGAACCTAGCTAGGAGATCATCCACCACAGTAGCAACTCACAACTTCCAGATCACACGACAAGACAATCTGCTCCTTTTTCTGATTATTTCGTGCTCGTACTCGTAGCAAGGTCGCAGTCATGGCGCCCAGGATGTTGGTTCTGTGGGGTGTTGTTCTGGTGGCGGCGTCCGCAGCGACCGATGTGGCGGGCTGGTCGCCCGGCACGGCGACCTTCTATGGCGGGTCCGACGGGTCCGGAACCATGGGCGGAGCGTGCGGATACGGCAACCTGTACAGCGCCGGGTACGGCGTTAACAACGCGGCGCTGAGCCAGACGCTGTTCAACGACGGCGCGTCGTGCGGGCAGTGCTACGCCATCACATGTGATGGATCTGGATCACGCACGGGCAGCCAGTACTGTAAGCCCGGCAACACCGTCACCGTGACGGCCACCAACCTGTGCCCACCCAACTACGGCCTCCCCAACGGAGGCTGGTGCGGCCCGGGACGCCCGCACTTCGACATGTCGCAGCCGGCATGGGAGAACATCGGCGTCGTCCAGGGCGGCATCATCCCTGTCCTGTACCAGCAGGTCAAGTGCTCGCGCAGCGGCGGTGTGCGCTTCAACATCGCCGGCTCCAACTACTTCCTGCTCGTCAGCATCCAGAACCTCGGCGGCAGCGGCTCAGTGGCAGCCGCTTGGGTCAAGGGCGATAAGACGGGGTGGATCCAGATGTCTAGGAACTGGGGCGCTAATTGGCAGGCTCTCTCGGGGCTCACCGGCCAGGCGCTCAGCTTCGCCGTCACTAGCACCGGCGGGCAGTACATACAGTTCCTGAACGTGGCGCCGACGTGGTGGCAGTTCGGACAGACCTACTCCACCAATCAGCAGTTTTACTACTGATCCATCCATCGATCGGGACGAAGCTTTCTGATCTGTTTCTGTTGATCTTCATATAGTATATTGTCCGCATGGCAAGTGCCGACGTGCTGTGTCGTGGTTTTGGCAGAGTTATTCAGCGCCAGACGAACCGTGGCCGTGGCATGTTTGCTGTTTATATAGCTCTCATTATCTGCATCCTACCTTTTTTTTTACCCATATATACTGGCATAATGGCATTACATTTATACGTATGTGCAAAATTGTTAACACCAGTTCAATCAATATGAAAATTACATTACCCATCTGTTCCTCCCACGTTCTAGAGCTCAACTTGTTTATTAGGTCAACGCAAATAAGTGGAAGGTAACAGCATCAATCACTACTACAGAATGGACTTGTTGTCCCGGGCGGAAACGGCCTTTAGTCCCGGTTACCGCGCCGGGACAACGATCCCGGGACTAAAGGTGCCACCTTTAGTCCCGGGTCATCGAGCCGGGACTATGTGGCAGAACCTTCTAAGAAATCGGGCCTACGTGCACCTATCGATGTCTCAACAGACCTCAGATAGCGTACACAAGTTTCCAACAACTTAATAGGTCTGTCGGGTGTCCTTGGGAAACCCGAATCATCCACGTTTCAAACAGGATCCCAATCACAGTCATTGCAGATTACAACATTTTTCAATATACATACCAGAGGTAAATAAGCGAAAGACTTAAGTTTAATATTACAAACCAGTTGTTTCAAACTTACATAACCATAAGTGTCATACAACCATAGTAGCGAGATAATATTACATTAACATTATTTATTTCACACAAACTAGTGCCTTGTCCAAAGGCCATTCATCATTCCTCATCGTCATCGACTTCATACACTGACATGCAGCAGGGACCAAAACAAGCCTGCGCATGTGACTCACCTGCAACAAGGGTTAACAAACCCTGAGTACAAAAAGTACTCAACAAGACTGACCCAACGAAAAAGGGCGAAGGTCTTAGGGATGCAGGTGTTGGGTCAAGGTAAGGGTGTAGAAAGATTCAAAAATTCTTTGCCAAAAGCTTACTATTCTTGATCCAAATTTCAAGTTTTACCACTAAGTATTTTAGTTCAATATCTCCAACTAAGTGTTCATATCCCATGTTCCAATCCTTCTCATTCCATTCTTTTTCTCATGTTTTAGTAATTCACCAGTCCTACATTGCTTCTGTAATGAATCGAGTCTCCATATCCGCGGAGCACCAGCAATTCGAATTGATTCAAGTCCCAGCTGGGGATTCCTTATCACACGACATATGTAGAACTTAATCTTGCATATATCAACCTCGCTACCGGATCCTCCCGTACTAAGCCATCTCCACGCCACCCGAGAGCACAACACACCTCAAATCCAGCCACATTCAAGCCACGAGGGTACACGCTACTCCCGCCATCTCGCCACTCCCAGTGCGTGGGCATTCGTCTTAGTATCGGATTAGCCGAAGTAGGCTTACCGGAGTATGTGACCAGTACTACAAAGTGTCTCGTTCAGAAGATCCACAATGAGTGGCCTTTAAGCGACATAGTCGGCAACATTACCCAACATTCAAGATAAGCCACCCAACTAGTCTCTAGTTCATTCTATCTTCTTTCTTTCTTTCTTTGGCCAGTATGCCATCTTTGATTGTATCGAAACTTTTACTTTGAAAACCTACCATAAAGCATACTAAGCAATTCTACGCCTTTGTAAATGAAATCATCTTCAAGGATGGTAAACAATCAACAAGGTAGGCAATGCATCAAGTAGGCAACATTTGAAGTAAATCAACTTAATGCAATAAGTAACATAAGTGATAAACTTTTCAAAGTAAACAAGGTAATGGTTTAATGCATAAACCGGGGCTTGCCTTCGTTGACGATCTCAGGTTCTGGATCAGCACCACTATTATCGAATCCCGTGACAACCGGGGATGCTTCCAGAACTTGCTCAACTAGAATCAGTTCACTCTCGGATTCTACACGAAATAACAGCATATGCTTCAACATGATGATAATATAAACATGATGCTTTCATGATGCATGAAATATAACAACACCTTGAATATAACTTTCCTTCACGGTACAGTTACAAGCCAAACTAACCAAACCATATTCATAACGGATGTGACCACGGCAGCACTGACCACTTCGGCGAGCTCTCCGACCACTTCGGCGAACTCTCCGACCACTACGGTGAATTCTCCGACCACTACGGTGAACTCTCCGACCACTACGGTGAACTCTCCGACCACTACTCTTGAAACCCTACTGGTCATAAAACATGATCAAAACAAGATCAAACACTAATCAAACACTTAGGGTTTACTTTTATTTATTTTTAAATCAATTTGGAAATAAGCCAAAAATAAACTTGTCCCAAATGACCTCAAAATTTTATGTAAGCTTCCTCATATCAAATTAGTGTACCAAAATAAATTTCATAATTTTTGGAGCTATACAGTGGCCTACAAAAATCATGGAAATTGCATTTATTAATTAATGGACTGAATTTTTGAACATTAAAAATTTATTCAAATTTCAAGTTTCAAATTTTTAAACCATACTAGAGCATGTACAGAAGCTACACACAAAATTTCAGAATTTTTGGAGCTACCAAGAATTTCCTATAAATTTTCAAAGATTCAGCACTATTCAAAATCAGAAAATAACAAAAGTCACTATTCTCTCTCTTGCTCTCACTGACAACCGGCCACCACATGTCATCCCTAACCTCGGGCTTTGACCGTGGCCGCGACGGCGCTGACCGATGCTAGCGCACCGACGGTGAGCTCAACTGCGACGACCATGGTATCTAAACACTCACAAAGACTAGCCGCGTCGATCTATGGGGTTTCAGAGGTGGATTACGACATGGAACCAGGCTCACGCCGTCCATGGCGGACGTGGTTCCACGGCAGCGGTACACCGGCGAAACAAGGCCGGTTGAGATCAAACAAAATGCTCAGAAAGGATCAGCAGCTCACCCCGGACGTGATGAAGCAAAGAATGAGACCGGAGGCACTACGGTGACGCGGGTCGACGGTGACCGTGCTCACGGCGGAGAAGACTTCATCGGCGACGTAGTTCCGGCGACTGCAGTGGGCAAAATGACCAAGCAAGAGCGGAATAAGGACCACAGCATCAAGACGAAGCTATAGAGCCTACAAACAAGGACAACGGCTCACCGGATGATCGCCACGGTGTGAGCCGGAGCTTGATCGAGATCGCCGGCCGCGAGGAAGAAGAGTCGCTAGCGGCGGTTCTCGGGGGACTCAGACAACCTCAGTTGGTGGGATGGGTTCGGAAGGAAGAGACGGAGTTGTAACACCGATTTGCCAAAACTGGTTTGACCGAGAAGCGAGGGAACTCGCGCGGAGTTGAGGCGGCGGCGTCGAAACAAAGCGAGAGAGAAAGAAAGGCGGCGGCGGCGTCCGGGCTTTATAACGCATCCAGGAGCGCACAGAATCGACACGCAACGAACATGCAGTGCCAGCGCGAAGCCAAGGGCGAGCCTGGAAGACCGGAGAAGGTACGCCGGCGGTGGGGCGGTGATCGTGACACTGTTCATAAGAATTACAGAATTGACACTGAGTTTAATTTGCAAATTACTCACAAATATTCTAAAGAAGTTGAAAATCTCCAAAAATGAAAGTTCCTCAACTTTTCAAGCTCTACAACTTTGCTTCAAGGAACATTTTCAAATTCTGCCCCCATTTTGAAATTTGAATTTAAAGTCCATTTGAGTATTTGAATCATTTAAAAATTACTCCAAATTTTATATGTAAACTTGAAAAACTTTGAATACCAAAGTTGATCCTTATAAAATAAGCTCCAACTTTGCTTTTTGTCACAACCCCAAATTCCAAATGGATTTTGAAATATCCAAAAGGGGCAAAAAGGACTTTTATAATTTAAAGTGGAATTCAAATTTGATTTGTTTCCCTTTTGTCTTAAATTTGAATTTTGACTAGTAACTTGGCCCATTAGGGTTGTTTGAGTCAAATGACACATGGTCTCACTTGATCACATGAAATTTGACCCTTGTGGTCATGATCTTTATTTAGGGTTTTGAATTGCATCACATGAAATAACAACATTATGAAATAAAGCTTATTAGTGAATGCATTCAAAATTTTCTACTTTATGAATGCTTTGCAATGCATATGATGACATGCCAAGTTTTAGTTCTAGGTCCAAACACCAGAGGTGTTACAGACTAAAGAGGGACCTTTAGTCCCGGTTGGTGGCCCTCCAGCCGAGTAAACGTGGCCGCACCCTTTAGTCCCGGTTGGTAACCCGAACTAGGACTAAAGGTTCCTTTTCTTTTTCTTTTTCTTTTTTTTGTTTAATTTGTTTTCAGTTCAGTTACACGTATTTGTTTAATATATAATATGTTTTTATGTACGTATTCTACGCTGCTAATATAAATACACGCACACATATAATTACATCTAATTCTCATCTCGAGCATTATTATATTCGAATAAAGTATGAACCTATATATATTATAGATATATATATGTATATATACAACACTTTCATAATCTTGTTCTCGAAAATAACGATATCAATAAACATTTAATTTACACCATTTATTCCTTAGGATCAAAGTAGAACTCGCGTTGGGATTTAGCACTTTTCTAGAAGAAATCCTCGCTATTGACTCTTGAAGCGCTTTCAGATGGTCTTTTTGCATGACCCTTCGTTTCAACCATTCAGTCTTGCATTTGAAATAAAAGAAAAGTATTAATACATATATATATATTCATTTAAAATAAATAAAAATTGATATATACGTACTCGAGGACATCTTTAGGAGTTCTTCTTATGTGCAGTGATGATAAATTCACAAGCGTAGTATCCACACAAGTTATTACGATTCTTTCGCCATAAACACCTTTGTCACGAGAAGAAGATTATTCTCATCATCTCACATGTAAATTGAAGTATGATATAGTAATTAAACACGTGGGGATGTGTATATAGTACAACTTACTAGTATTTCAACTACATTAAGTGGTGTCTTGCAATCCTTGCGATGTTGCCGAATAAACTCTTTCCAAACCCTGTGCGACCAATAATATACGATCGTTAATAAATTATGGCAAAGTCTATTCAATAATAGTTGTGCGCGAGAGATCGAAATTACCCCTGGATAATGTCTATCATATCTTGGTATAGTGCCTGCTCTTTTCTCAACGAGTCAAAGATTACTAACCGACTTGAGTTTAACTCAATGACAATGAGTATCCAGTGAAACCTGCATTGGTTTATACACACACGTACATGCATATACGTTGTATTGATATTACATAAAATGTGTAGACTACATTATTATTAACACTTACTCAAAGTTGTACGGGAAAAGTATTGTTGTCTTGTCGTCTTTGCTTCACGAAGAACATCATGATATTCTCTGTGCTTGAGATACCCACCGCTCCTTGATAATAATACGGTTTTGAATATGATATAAGGATCAATGAAGCCAACACTGGTGTCTTGTATTCTTTGGAGCTCTGACATCTGGAATCTGTATATAAATATAAGTTACATGTGAGGATAATTATATACACGTATGCATGGAAGTGAGTTTATTAAATAAAAGTAAGAATCACTTACAAACAAAAGGAGCTAATGATTGATTTGTCCAGAGCGTCCAAGTGGTATAGTTGATGCAATTCTTCGAAACTAATATGTAAGATGTCATCGCTCACGGAAGTAATGATGGTCTCTAAATCGACAAAGATCCTTTGCTCACCCCTGCCACACGCCTGCATGTACCACTTGTTGAGCAAGTACATTTGCGTACCCAATTCATTCAGAGCCGCAGGGTTGTACAAACTTTTGCCATATTTATAAGTCTTCCAGGTATTAACTTCCAGGTCCTGGATTGGAGCTTTGCCCATCAATTGATCCAAGGTTAAACCAGTATCTTCAAAAAAAGCATTAAGGGCTTCAACCGACACTTCTCGAGTTTATGCGGTCGATAGACTTCTATGTTGGAACCATATTCATTAGCAACAACAAGATTTTGCATTTGGTTTTGCTTGTTGTCCGAGTGTGGGACATCCTTCCCGATGCTCTTTTCCTTTTCTTATCTCGCATCATGTGACTTCGAGAGGGGGCGGTCATAGTCGATAGTGGCGAAGGCTTACGAAGTTCAATCATCTTTTCTTGTGAGCATCGACCTTCCGCCTTTCAGCACATCTCGTGGTATAAAAGTCACGGCTTCTCCTTAAGCTTCGCTTGACTCTTTTTTTGATATCTATTAAAAATCTTTCACTTTTTGTCTTCTTGATTGCTATTTGCTCATCGGTCTTTTCAGGAAGTATTTCTTGAGAAATAACTCTTTTCTCGGGGTCTTCTTTGCTTGGGACCTTAGACGTCTTTGTAGTGCGTCATTTGTGGAGGGGGGGGGCGGTGTTGGAGACCCGGCGTGGAGGCGATGAGGCGGTGTTGGTGGAGACCAGCGTGGAGGCGTTGGAGATCGTTGTGGAGGCGGTGGGGCGGTGTAGGAGTTGGAGATCGTTGTGGAGGCGATGGGCGGTGTAGGAGTTGGCGATCGCCGTGGGGATGAAGTCGTCTCTCGCCCCATGACCTTTGTGATGAGATGGGGAATGAATGATTAGGCTAGGGGGGGAGACCTGCTACAAAAACAAGTTGTGTGTCAATTATTTTTGAAGCCAATAGAAAATTAATGGAAAATAATATTTCATTCACTTTCATTCGTACCTAGGGTGAGGTAGGGAAGCGGTGGCGCCCGGGAATGATGATGAAGTGTTTGCGCCATTGAATAAATGTCTTCTCCGCTTCTCCTAGTGTCTTCTCCCCATCACCGCCTTCAATGTCAAGAGGAACATTCTTTGTAACCTTTGAGCACTCTATCGACCAAGGCGCTAGCATATCCGGGTTGAATAACTAACCCATGGATTCTTGGTGTCTTCGTTCGGTCTATTGGAGATACAACCCCGACAGCCACCATGATTGATGCATTATTACCATATGGAATGTGCAGCTCACATGTTGTTAGAGGCTCGGTAATGTCATCAACAGGGAAGCGCAACCCAGCGTCGTCTTGAATAACTGGCAACTCCGTAGAAGCACAACTGCTTTTCATCTGACCAACGGGGCTAATGGTGACTCCTGGCGTTGATTGCGATTGCATTTGACTCATTGCTAGCTGCACTTGCCTCTTGATCTCCTCCTGCATTCTTGCCTCAAGAGATTTTCTCGTTCACGTGATTCAAGCAATGCTTGTCGTGACTCATCAACAAATTGCTCCAATGCACGTATTCGTTCTACCTCCTCATCCTTCTTTCTCTGGCGGCTTCTGTAGGTATCCTTGTCTGCTGGGAATGCGTGTAGCCATGGAACCGCCCCATAGCCTCTTGTTCGACCACCATGTTCGGGATTCTCTAGGGCATATGTCAATTCATCCTTCTCTCTGTTGGGCTTGAAAACACCACTATCAGCTTCTTCCCTAGCACGAGCTAGTCTCTGTGTTGCTCTCTCAATTTTTTGGCCAAAAAATTAGCTTGCCAGTGTCTGGGTCTAGGCTTCCCCCATGAGCGTAGAACCAATTCTTCGTGCGTTGAGGCCAGTTCTTCTCTATTGTTTTAGGTATGATTCCCTTGGCAGTAATATTTGCTTCTAGGTTCTGCCACTTGGGAATAGCACTCCTATAACCACCTGATCCCATGTGATGATGGTATTGCTTCTGTCGGGCATTCTGCCGATTCCTCATCACACGTTCCTCACTGTCTTGAGATGTCTTGTATTCTACGAAGGCATCCCAATGGGACTCCAACTTGACAAACGCCTTAGCATTGAAATCCGACGTAGCATTCTTCAAGATAAACTTTTTATACAATGTCTTCTTCCAACTCTGGAACAATGTTGCCATCTTCTTCATTGTCCAATCCCTCACTAGCTCCTTCAAAGCATCATCTGCTTGTAATGTGAAATGCTAAGTGATATCAAAGGCACCATACTGAGCAATAATGTCATCAATGTCTAAATCTTCTCCTTCACCTTCTACCATCATGACCCCGCTTTCTCCATGCTTAGTCCAACATATATAGTTTGACATGAAACCTGACTTAAGCAAATGTGAATGAAGACTCATTGAGCTTGAATATTCCTTTAAATTCTTACATAGGGCACATGGACAACACATGAAACCATCCCGCTTATTTGCCTCGGACACACCTAAGAAATAGTGCAAGCCCTCAATAACTCTTGGGAGCGGCGATAGGCATTGTACATCCAATGGCGTGACATAAGCTGTATTACACGATAAATTATGAAAACCTTGAACATAATTAAGTATTTTATTACACAACATAGATGACACACACACGATAGATTAATTAACTAAGCTTGGCTACAACGTAAGCAATCCCAACTATCACTAAACAAACTAAAACTACAATGCACTTCAGTAACATAATTATTTCGTGATCGTACGCAACTAAAACAGACAAATCATTCTTCTGTTGAATATCAATAAGCTTCTCCTGCTGGCTCACTGCCTCATCAGCAGCAGCCGAATTCTGCACGTATGTAGCATAATCTTCCTCCTAGTACCAACCATCGCATCCATTGCCCTCGCACTGAAATTAAAGCCAAAAAATATTTAGTCAAAAATATTCAAGAAAAGCAGGTCAATTAGCCATAATAATAAAATGCGTAAGAAACTCACATCGCGATCTGGGCACTTGTAGAAAACATGACCCTTGTTGGGTCCTTGTCTCTTGACTCGGTACTCCATCATAATCTTCTGCTTACACTTGCACTTGAGATAATGAGAGGGAGTTTCGGCCTCGATCGCTTCAAGAACCCGAACGAGAGGCCGAGGATCCGTACCAGATTGTCATCTACTTTCTATACTTATTTTTGCAAACCACTGTAAATTTCACATTTTCTAAAATAATATATTTAAACAAAACTAAAATTATTTATTTATCTAACTAAACCATGAAATATGTACTATGTATAATAGTAAAATACCAAACTATCAAGTGATTTTACTATTGTAAATCATCATGTGATTTTGAGCTAAAAATGACATAGAAATCACATAGCTCAAAACATGTTTCAATAAATAACCATCCGTATTAGTTGACCTTGCTTACGTGATCATCTCGTGAGCATTTCTCCATCGGACGACACGTGCCAGCAAGGAAGAGCTCCGATTCTACGAGGAAGGAACACGGTCTTCCACGACCGTAGCCGCTCTCCCTCGTATAATCAAAGCTCCTCCTTGACGTCCATTATCGCTTCGGCGGAGAAAATGCTCGCCGAGATGATCACGGTCCGCAAGTTCAACTAGTACGGATTTTCTACAATTTTCTAACTATTTTCTAAGTTTTTCATTTCATGGAAAAATTAATTCTAAGATCACGTAAGCAGCCGGGGACAAGGATGGCGCGTGCTCAAATGAGGATGAGCGAGGCGTGATTTTGATGAACTAATTTAACTTTTGTTTATCCAAACATATATGCAAATCATCATGTGATTTTGAGCTAAAATGACATATAAAATCATAATAAAGTCCAACATATAAAGTTACACATGCATCTACATCATAAAATGAGATAAGCTACCGATAAAACATAAGAGGATTAAGTTTGTTACCTCCAAAATCGAAGAGCAACACCAATGGAGGGAGAGAGCAAGAACAACAAAAAAGTGAAGAACAGAGGCGGTGAGTTTGAATGGAATGGCTCGGGCTCGGGGAGGAAGAAATGAGCCGTTGTATAGGCCGGCATAATTAGTCCCGGTTAGGTGGCCAAACCGGGACTAAAGATTAATATTTATTCCCGGGGTATCACCCAAACCAGGACTAAAACCTTTAGTCCCAGCTGGTATTACGAACCGGGACTAAAGGGTCCTTTAGTCCCGGTGGCAAAAAATGCCGAGGCTAATGCCAAATTGGGACATCGTTCTAAAGTCTGTTCTCTAGTAGTGAATGGACAATGGGGAGGCACTACCTTCTACTACCTGAAAATTGGCTGCTTGACATTGTAAGAGTATTAATGTTTGAGAGAATACGTGTTGTATTTATTCAATGATCGATCATGGATGCATACATATAGGCACGGTGGGGAGCCTAGGTCGGCAGCTGCGAGTGTCATGACACATTGACAATCTAACACTGCCACAGTAGGAAATAAGAGCACAACAAACATTCAGACTGGAGCAAAACTCCATTAAGATGGACGTCAGCAGAACTTTGATGAGGATATCAACATTCTTTCTGAAAAAAAAAACTAGAGGGGCCTAAGCCCCTACAGAGAAGCTTTATTAACAAGGCAAAAGGGGGAAGGTTACATGAAGTAATGTCGGGTTCATAAACCCGGGGTCCCCAATGGACCCGCTTCCCTACAAAACTCGGCCCAGCAGGCGGCACAGCGACAGCACACACCTGGGCCGGCCCAGATACACAATGACAGGCCAAGACCATGATCCAGTCCTTGACCGGCATCTCCGACTAGGAGATCTGGTCGCAGCCCCGACCAGAAGGCCTGGCCATGGTGGGATCATAGTCAGACTCTGACCCCCTTTCTCCGTCCGAGGATACGCCAGATCTCTACTCGCTGCTTTTTCCCGACCGACACGGTCGGGGCCGACTGGGAACGACCGACCGGGGATGTCCGCTCGGTGTGGGCCCGGGGAGCAGGCGGAGCAGATAAGGTAAGGCGCTCAAGTCAACCGTAATACCAAGGACCGTACCCTGTCATGCCCTGCGCACTTGTAGGACGGTACCGTTGGGCCATGTCAGACGGACACTGTACAGCCTGCCAGACGCGTCAGAGCATAAATAGTATTATGGGCACCGTCGTTTGCCGTACCAGACAAACACTATACAGCCTGCCAGACGCGTCAGAGCATAAACAATATTGTGGGCACTCGTCGTTTGTTGTACCAGACTAACACTGTGCAGCCTGGCAAATACAACAGAGCATGAACAGTAAGGTGAGAGATGGCGGCATAAACAGTATGGCGGGTGACGGCGGCCATCCCGTACCCGATGACGTGGGCAACAAAACTAGGTAGCGCCCATATACACTCTCTCTCTTTCTCTATGACTTGTAAGGTCATCCCCTTCAACTATAAAAGGGGATATGCTCTCTCCTAAAAAACGACGACCCGAGGACTCGAGGACTCGACGGCTACATAGGCTACCGAACACGGTCTCAACAGTCTCAGCAGCTCGCAAGCTCGGGCACACAAAGATGCGCACAGAGCATACGCTCCGACACTTAGCATACGTTTGAGCCCCCATCACTCTCTTCCACTCGGACTAGAGTCCGACCAGGCCTTTTATACCCCCCCCACTTCATTCCTCACTCGTTTGTAACCCCACAGCAAACTTTGAGCACCTGGGCTTAGGAATAAAGTTACCAACCAACCTCAACTGAACGTAGGACCCGTTGCCTGAACCAGTATAAATCCTGTCTCATTGAGTGCTAGGCCACATCCGATCATAATGCACGGCAAAACTACAAGTATTTACTTGTTGGCCACATTTCGCATTGACAGTTGGCGCTGTCCGTGGGGAGGACGCTGTGCATTTTTTGGTCATCGGACGGCCCACCTTTCCACCATCCTCGGCATGGCGGGCTCGAGCGATACGATTCGCTTCGGCTCGCTGGAGTTTCCCACTCTCCCACTTGTTGGGATATGGGTTCCTCCCGTCTTCGAGCTGCTCCAGACCTTCCTCTTCATAAGTCTAGACTTCATCACTGACCAGCTCGGCGTACTCCGCCTCCGCGTGGAGATGCTACTTTTAGGATATCTGTAAAGATTAAAGCCCCTAGGATTATCCATCTTCATCAGGTGTCATATCTACATTCTTTAGCCAAGAGGTGAAGTCTCTTTTCCCTTATGGAGTACAAGGTCCATATACATTCATTAAAGTCCAAACATTGTCACTATGCTTTGATGTGAATTCAGTAGCCAAGGCAAAGCCACAAGTTAATTTAATGGATGCTATAAAGAGTGTGGATTTCTAGGCCACTAAAAGTCCTCCAGAGGCACCCACAGAGGGTACAAATAAGAAGTCATCAAAGGTAGGGGGTAGAATTTTCCAAACAAAGGCTTGATCCATAGTTTCTTTCTTAGTTTCTAGAAAACAGATTATATCACAGTTTGTGTCGACACAGAATTTTTGTCCCGTGCCGAGGACACACAAAGCAAGCCGAACGGGTCTGCTCGATGGAGCTGTAGATCCGCCTAGCTTCAGCGCAGGGATGGTCGATCCTGCGCAATCCTACCAAGACGTGCCAGTTAATTTGACCCTGTAATTGACAAGGAGAGAAAGTTTATCAGTAATTAAGGGCGGAACATGCCGGTGTTGCCAGACAGTCCCGAATGTGCGGCTCTGAGAGCCGATATGAAAGGAGATCGACTAAACAGTCGATTCCAGCATATTGATGAGAATAAATCGGTTGAAGTTCATTGGGTTGTATAAGAAGAATCGGTTATCATTCAGGATAAATGTCATTATTTGAACAAATATTAATCAATGGCAATAAGATGTCAACAATGATCGGTTTATGCTGAGCCAATGATTATAAGTAACCGAACCCCTTTTTATATAAAGAAACAATTCAACACCATTTAACCGTTTAATAAAGATAAATCTAATGAATATGTTAGATCTCATCTATTGCTCTGACCAGTGGGGCATGAGGCAGAATCATGTAGGCCGTAGAAATAACAATAGACTCAACGACCCTAACTCATTACTAATATCAGTGGGGCATGAGGCAGAATCATGTAGACCGTAATACAATAATAAAATCATGGGGCTAACACATCTTTCAACCTATCTTTACTTCAACAGTCTCGTGATACGAACTGTTCATGAAAGCACTCGATATCGGCTAAAACAGCCGATTTAGGCATAGCGCACAGTTAAAGTCATGCCTTATCAGGAATAGATCTATCAAATAACGATCCCTACTCCACGGTGCTAACAGTGGGGTGTGAGGCAGAATCACACAGGCCGTGATAACGGGCCATGGAACGGTTCTCGCTAGCCAATAAATCTACTCAAGACGCAACACGCCTTAACCGCACGCTATGCACAATCAGGATTGACATAAAACAGCAGATAAAACATAACTCATCGTTTAAAGTGTAAATTAGATCAATTTAGATTAGAAAACGTTGGGCTAAACAAGATATAAGGCCGATTTAGATCAATCCCAATCGGACAGAGTGATATTGCGGTAATTAGATAAATAATAAAAGCAATAAGCAATATCAGTAACTTAATAAATCTACCAAAGATTGTCTTTCTAAGGTAGAGCCGATAACTTGACCTTGATCTAGTTCATGCAGTGGGGGTCAACCGGATCGATGCAGCCATACTTGAACTAGGCAAGAATCGATAGCTAACTTATACCAGAGCGCAGTGGAGGTCAACCGGATCGATGCAGCCGTACGAACAGAGGTATAAGCCATGACGGTACTTACAACAAGCAGTGGAGGTCGACCGGATCGATGCAGCCATAAATGCCGAAGAACTCGCCGAGATCTACTCTACTCCTACTCCTACTCCTAAGGGGTTGCCGGAGCCAAAAAAGTAAATAACTTGTATATTGGATTGATTGTTGTCTTTACAATATCCGGGGATGATATTTATACCCTTGACCTACACATGACTTCTGTCTAAGCATGACTCATCACAATTTTTGACCCTAAAGAAAATATTCCTAATTTAAGATAACTTGGACTCTAATCTTTCCCTTTTTGTGGAGTCCAACATGTTTCGTCCTGGCGCCGAACGTAGCCTTTGTCGTTATCCGCTGGCGCTATCTGAAGAAAGCCGATTCCAGTTTTTGCATTCGAATCAGCTGGTTCTGATCTGCACGCAATTGATTCCTTGATGACATGATCTTGGGAGCTTTCGAGTCCCTACGACTCTTCTTCCAAATTTTGGTGTAAACACATGCCCCCCAATTTTGGGATAAAAGTAATTTTATTCCAAAATTATCATGTCTGTATCCCTGATTGGTCCACAGTCACGGGTAGAGAACCTTGATCTAGGGTCCACTGTTTGTCGCCGCTTGCGTCCACTCATGAGCCTATGCCTCAAAACTTTTTACAAAAGTGTCACTGCTTCACGGGCACTTGGATTCATCTTCCCGGGCCGGCTATAAAATGCCTATCCGACCCTGGCGAGAGCAACTCAGCAATTTAGCCATGTTTCTCCTCTACCTGCCTCCTCGAGTGCTCTCGACTCCGCTGGACCCTCCATGGTCTATCCTTTTGCTATGAAGATCTGAGCGGCTAGAAGAATTCTTGTGCATAGGGCGATTGTGTCTCCCATCTTAGCACCTTGTCGAGCAAGAGAATCAGCTACTGCAGTTAGAATTATCCTTGTGATATCGCCTGGGTCTTCTCTCCATGCTCGCAAAGCTGTTCTAGTGTTTGCAAACGCTAAAATGCGTGGACACTTTCCCCTTTTTTGCTTAATCAAATGCCCACTGGGAAAGCCACAAGCTTCTTTCCAGCGGCTTTGAGAAATCAGTTGGGCATTTGTTAGACAAGCGGCCTTTTCCTTCCCTATCGCAATTTAACGGGCCGATGTGACTTGGTTTATGATGACTTTCGGCCCTGTGGGGATTCGAACTTCCTTCAATCCAAAGAGGCCTTGGTGGGTTGATTGCTGGCCTATGTAAATCTTTTGCATCTATCCCATGGCATTCTGTAACTTGGGAGAGCAATTAGTCCAAATTTGTTATCTCTTTCGTTATCTGTTCCCTGAATTCTCGGAGCGTCGATCCTTTTCCATATCTGATTTCAATTTCACACCGCTGGCGAGATCTATCTCTCTACCTTCCCGGGCTATATATACAGGCCATGATGGGGATCAAAAAACAACTCTCTTCACTTCAAATCTTCTGTGTCCTTAGTATAGTTCTTGCTTCTTCATAGACTTGAGATCATGGAGAATAGCAAGAAGTTCGCTGAGGAGGCCCTCAATGAACCTACATCATCGCGTCAGTGCCTTCATCGTTAGGAGAGTACAACTCGTGGTGCCCCCACTGCCTCGGGGAATAGGGCCGACTCCGTTCGACCTTTAGGGTCCTCTTCTTTAATAGCTTGTTGCCAGCTCCCTTGTTATCAAAGGAGGCAGATTGATAATGATGATCTGCTTGCCTCCATTGATCGGCGTGGCCAGAGTCTCGCTGAATGTCTCTCCCTCGCAGAATCGGCTCTGGCCATGGTTCGATGTCGATCATCTCCCGAGACCGATTCAGTGGAGGATAGGTTGGCTAAGGCCGAGGCCAAAATCGTGGGTGAGACATCAATCATGACCCTTGCTCTCTTTCATTTTCATCCTCAAGATTCTGATCACCTTCCCTTTGAATCTTCTTAGATTTGTCTACCCAACTAGAGAGCCTCCGATTGGCCGTGGAGCATGCGGTGGGATTCATCAACGCTAGAGACACTGTCCCATTGGTTCGCCTACACGATATCCCAAATCGCGTCAGGGAGGTCGCTTTGCATGGCATTCGCCATGGTGCCGCCATGGCGCTGGCTTTCGCGCAAGCTCATTCTAGCCATGAACTTCGGTTTCTCCCCCATGGTTTTCTAGCAGCGGCACACCCTGGGGATCATGAACGTCTGATTGAGGATTTCTTTAGTGCTGCTAACTCTAGTCTTTATCTCCCAGGCCGATGATATAATAGCCAAAGTGTTTTCTGGCCCATAGTTTGTAATAGGTGATATTAGCAAACAATTCCTCTATCTTGAGTGATTTTTTCTCTTGTTTCATACTTCATACTATATGCATCACTCTGTCCATGTTTGCTTTGCTCCTACGGCCGATACACATTGTACCGGCTTTTACCCTTCTAGGTTTATTTTCGCACCAGAAGCGATATCATTCTGGTATCGGCTATTAGAGCTGTCAAACGAGCAAATTGGTTGTCAAGTATTAATCCAAACGTTAGGGTAATATTCCTTCAAATATTCCCCATTCGATTGCTCTACCGAATCCTTCTTCCCCTTTTAGTGTTTCCAAAATATAAATATTACCCGGCGCACAATGCTTGATCCGATAAGGTCCTTCCCAATTAGTTGACTACTTTTGCCAGATTTGCTGTCCTTTGACCTGATCGACAATTTTACTTTTCAAACCAAATTTCTCTCAGAGAATTGCTCATTCTTGCCCTTTTAATCGTAACATTGCAATCCTCGGTTTATGGGCTTCAATGCTTTTCAAGAGCGCACAGCCGAAGGCAACACAAATCTTCTAAGCTATTCATCACAAAATTCTTGTAGACTTTGGCATAACGCACCTCAATCCGGTTTGAACTTCCCAAGGAGGGACTATATTATGGCTATACATGGGTTTATACGGCGACTCTATCATCCCTTTTGCCCTTGGTCATCAAGGGTAATTCATCCCCAGCCTTCTCGAAAGTCTCATCTCTCTTCTTCATTTGAAGATTAGATCCTTTGTTCCGGCTGAAGAACCTATTTTAAAAAATAGCCGATTCTAGACTCTTGGCTTTAATTCTATCTAGGTCTGAAAACATAGCCTTTATTAAGGGAGCCTTTCGATCTTCCATCCTTAGTCATCTGGCGCCGTACTCTCTTCGACATTGGTGAAGTGGCGTTTTGCCTTCTATTAATTGCGGTTGCCTTTTGCGTGTACCGAGGCATCCGCCTCTTCGCTTCATGTCTTCAAATACCAGCCGAGGGCTTCAGCCTCAAACACATCTCTATTCGCAACTGTTCCTTCGCTCTCTTTCGCCTGCCAAAACCCTACAACGGTTTTCTTCCTCTCTTCCATAGATCCAATCATTTCTCATGGCCGGCGAAGATAATCGAGGTAAGCGCGCGGCAGAGGAGATCCTAGCAGAAGACATGCCGATGAACCAGCGTCTCCAATGCATGAGGTGAGATTGGCAACCTCTGTTCATGATGATGACCTGTTCTAACTCGCCTATAGGTTCATTGTGAATGACAGCCTTCATCCTTTCCCCAGGACCGGCGAACCCACTAATGCTGCATCTTCCACGCCGGCTTCATCGTTGGGTTCTTCCAACTCATATGACGGTGATGATGCCCAGCGCTTCTTTCGAGAATAGAGGGCGGCTGAGGACCACTATTCCGAGGTGATTCGGAACAACGGACAGCTGGAGATTCATCTATGAGTCTTCCAAGCGGCCCTTAATGTGGCTGAGGAGGAGGCCAGCGCCGTTCGAGCGCGGCTAGCTGAGTCTGACGCTGCGATAGCAGGTAAGATGAGCTCCATGAATGTTTCTATTCTAGTTTCCATTGCCTTTGTCTTGATATTCTTCTGCAATCGCCAGCTCAAACGGTGCAACTGGAATCTCTCCAATTGGTGGCAAATGCGGTCGCGGACACCGTCAATGCGAGGGGTTCCCTCATTGACGCTCATCTCCAAGACATCCCGGCCCGTGTCTAGGAGATTGTTCTTCACGGTGTTTGTCACGGCGCATCGGTGGCGCTAACTGCGGCACAGGTCCAAACCGGGCATGATCTCCACGCCATGGAGGTTGGCTTCCCGATTGGTGATGGCCCTGAGGGACATGAAGATCTGATAGAAGATTTCACCGCAGCGGCAGAGGCCATCATGGACATCACATCCGCTCAGGATGTGGTGAACAAAGTCTTCAACTAGATTATACTTAGGGAAACCAATGAACAAAGACTTCTGTTTCATGAATGCGCCTCAGTGCAATGCCCTTGTGTATGATTGTTTTTGCTTTTTGTTTTTGCTCTATAGGCGATACATATCGTATCGGCTTTTATTGTCTTTGAAGATTTTCACTTTTTGAACTAGAGGCGATACCTTTCTGGTACTGACTATTAGAGTCAAGAATGAATCGGCTATTGAATGTTGATAAGATGCTAGGATAACGTCCCTTTAAATATTTTGCTGCAGAACTTTTCATACCAAAGGTTAGACGATTGATCAACCCAGGTCAAGTATCCAATTGAATGAAACAGACCTTTTTTAAGAAATCCATTAACTCCGAATCGCACTTTCACTTTGACTCAGCATTCACATACGTCGGCCTAAACCCATCTTCAAGACTTAATGCTTATTTTTCCTTTAATCCAACGGCCGACATGAAGCCATGACTTTTCTACTAAAACAAACTCTCAGAGCCGATCGCTTGCATCGGTTGTTGGCTTTCATTGCCGATCTTAATGAAGCCTCCTTCCCATGACTTGCCAGAAAAACATTCAAAATCTCCTAGTTCCCAAAAGACTAGATCGGCTATTGCGATGCTCACGGACTCATCAGCATGAACCAGTTCGACATCATCTCCATGCCATTGAATCAAACACTGATGCATGGTCGATGGTATACAGCAGTTCACATGAATCCAATCACGACCGAGGAGCAAACTGTATGACCCTTTTCCATTGATGACGAAAAATGTAGTGAGCAGATTCTTGTTTCCGATTGTTAGCTCGACGTTTATTGCCCCCCGGGTCCTAGACGTATTACCCCCAAAGTCCTTAAGCATCATGTCAGTCTCCATCAGATCTTCTGGTCCTTTGCCAAGTTTACGAAAAGTGGTGTAAGGCATAAGATTGACAGAAGCACCTCCGTCCACCAACATCTTGTTCATCGGCTTCCCATCGACAAGACCTTTCATATATAACGCTTTTAAGTGCCAATGTTTGACTGGTTTGTCAAATATTGCTTGCTGTACAACCGTCAACTTGGCAACTATCTCCTCATACTCTGATTCATCGAAATCCGAATAAACTTCTTGATTTGTCGGAGCTCGGAATTCCGATGGCAATAGAAAAGCCATTTGGATATTAGCTGATGGTTGCTTCCTATCGGCTATCTGCTTGGTACGCCACACTTGAGTTTTACCGGATGCCTGAGCCTGTTCCATCTCTTTATTCCTTAGGCATTGCACCCTTCTCTTTTGGCTTCTTGTTAAATCTCCTAGGCACCACTGGCCTTCCTGCCACACATATTTTCTTTCATTGGCTTCCTCTTCATGATCAGCTCAGTCCTGATCAACGACTCTTTTTCCAAGCCGATCATGAACACTTTTATTTTTTTAAGCGCCGATCCATGTTATTATGATGATATGCATCTTGAGCATGGATAGACCGGTGGTTGGTTTGAGACTGTCTATACTCCTGATATTGATTGCTACATTCTAGACAATCATGTCTGGTAGGTAACTTCAAACCTTCATTCCAGCAATGTCTGAAGAAAGGACAATTCCAATGTAATTCGGCTTATTTCCTTTCATACCTCTCTTCTTTCAGTTGATGCTGGTACGCTTGATCTTTCAACCAACGCTGATAATCCTTTTCCTTCTGCCACTGCCATTTATTCAATAGAATCCGAGATATGACCCGCGGCTTTGTCGTCTCTGTTTTTGACGTCTTCCCCTACTCATATCGGCTTTTTTGCTTGGCACGACGTCTTCTAATCTCTCTGTACTCGTCAGCCGATATTTGCATCTTGGGATCGACTATTCCAGTTCTTTTGATTTGGTTGATGTTAGGACCTTAGTTTTTCCTTTGAATAGCCCAGCATCAACCATGTTTTGATCTCCTGGGAAAGGATTATCATCAACTTTCATTTTCTGAGGCGTATCAAATTTGAGCCTCCCGTCCTGAATAGCTCTCTGTATATGCTGCCTAAAGATTCTGCATTCATTAGTGGAATGAGAAGTAGCATTATGGAACTTGCAGAACTTTTTATTTTTCAACTGATCAGGGGGCAACATGACATGACCATCGGGCAACTTGATCTGCCCTTTCTCAAGCAAGAAATCGAAGAGCTTATCTGATTTGGTGACATCAAAGTCATAGCTCTCCTCGACTCCTCTTCCCTAAGGATTTGGCACCATCACTGTCTTCTTGCCCCAATTCCATTCCGCCGCAGCAACCTCTTCTTCTTCATCTTCATAGTCGTCATCGACTGAGTATGGATCATAAGCTTCGGCTACTGTGGTACTCTTCTAGAACCGGGTATCTCTGCGCATACTCTGGAATTGGCTATTGAGCGCTGCTACTCGTTGAGCCAATTGACCCAAGTTGTCAAATTCTTGTCCTAGCAGTTTTTCTTTCCACATCGGCAACATTCCTTGAACAGCTAAAGCAGCTAGTTGATCATCGGCCAAGTTTAAGGAGAAGCACAAGTTCCTAGTTTCTCAGAACCTCTAAAGAAATTCAGTGCCCAATTCATTAGTCTTTTGTCTTATAGTTGTCAGATCGGTAATCTTCTTTTCTCCAGTCCCAGTGTAAAAATATGTATGAAACTTCTTCTCCAGGCTAGCCCAATTGGCATTTGAATTGATTGGCAATGATGAAAACCAAGTGAAGGCTGGCCCTGATAAGGACAGAGAGAAGAAACAAACTCGATGGGCATCCTCAACTAATGCTTCGCCCAATTGTGTAAGATACCGACTGATATGTTCTATCGTGCTTGTACTGTCTTGTCCAGTGAACTTAGCAAATTCTGGAAACCTATAATTTGTGGGAAGAGCGACCAAATCATACCATTCTGGATATAGGCATTTGTATAAAAAGGTCAGTCCTTTTGGCTTCAGACCGAACTGTTTTTTCATCATCTCGGTCACCCTCAGCAATAATTCATCCGCTTGCGGATTTGGATTTCTCTGTACCTGCTGACCCATCTATGGATTGAAATCTTGTGTGCCTTGATATCCTGGATTTGGCATCATGTGAAGGGTGTTATAATCCGTGCCATAGTGATACCCTTGTGGAATCTCAATCTGCTGGGTCCTTTGCTGGCTTGCTGCTTGAAGTCTCTGATTATAGACATAAGGATCTATATCTCTACGAATCCTTTGAATTGATGGTGCTATTTGTTGAGCCGACGACGGTATGTGGCCTGATGTGCCAAAATTGATCACCTAGTTCTGACTTTGCCCCGCCGGCTGTTGCCCATGCTATACTAATGGTCCAGGATTGTACTGTGTCTGATTTGCAGTAGTTCCTTGAGTTTGTTCAGATGAACCCTGAACTGTCTGGACATCACCACTACTAGCTGATGCTGCTTCTTGATGGCTGGTACCGACTTGATCAGTCCCTTGGGTCAACGGATCTGGAATATTGTAATAAGCCGGCCCACCTTGACCAACTAGAAACCCATGAATCGCCTCTCTCATGGCATTGTGAAATATGTCCATGAAAACTTCGTTATGGCTTGATATGGCATCACGAATAGATTTGTCTACAACTTCCTTAAAGAAACGCCTATCTTTAGCTTCAGTTGTGTCTGTCTGCCCGTGTAACAGAACTCTTGGTAGTGGAAATTTCTGAACAATTATGTAGTCACGTGTTTTGGTGTAGGACAACAAACATTTATTCTGAAACTCTTCGGTACCTTTGCTAATGATACCTTTATCCCCATCAGGTAGATCTTTATAATGCAGCATAAGGATGTCGTTGTTGTTGTGAACCGCCATGACGATTGTGGGGTCCCATCGGGCGTGCCAGAAACGTGTGTCGACACAGAATTTTTGTCCCATGCCGAGGACACACGCAGCAAGCTGGAAGGGTCTGCTCGATGGAGCTGTAGATCCGCCTAGCTTCAGCGTAGGGATGGTCGATCCTATGCAATCCTCCCGAGATGTGCCAGTCAATTTGACCCTGTAATTGACAAGGAGAGAAAGTTTATCAGTAATTAAGGACGGAACATGCCGGTGTTGCCAGACAGTCCCGAATGTGCGGCTCTGAGAGCCGATATGAAAGGAGATCGACTAAACAGTCGATTCCAGCATATTGATGAGAATAAATCGGTTGAAGTTCATTGGGTTGTATAAGAAGAAGCGGTTATCATTCAGGATAAATGTCATTATTTGAACAAATATTAATCAATGGCAATAAGATGTCAACAATGATCGGTTTATGCTGAGCCAATGATTATAAGTAACCGAACCCCTTTTTATATAAAGAAACAATTCAACACCATTTAACCGTTTAATAAAGATAAATCTAATGAATATGTTAGATCTCATCTATTGCTCTGACCAGTGGGGCATGAGGCAGAATCATATAGGCCGTAGAAATAACAATAGACTCAACGACCCTAACTCATTACTAATATCAGTGGGGCATGAGGCAGAATCATGTAGACCATAATACAATAATAAGATCATGGGGCTAACACATCTTTCAGCCTATCTTTACTTCAACAGTCTCGTGATGCGAACTATTCATGAAAGCACTCGATATCGGCTAAAACAGCCGATTTAGGCATAGTGCACAGTTAAAGTAATGCCTTATCAGGAATAGATCTATCAAATAACGATCCCCACTCCACGGTGCTAACAATGGGGTGTGAGGCAGAATCACACAGGCCGTGATAACGGGCCTTGGAACGGTTCTCGCTAGCCAATAAATCTACTCAAGACGCAATTGTAACACCCTAGGTGTTTGCCACCAGTTAAGCAATGGGTTTGAGCTAAAACATGGTATATTAAGTGATGATGAAGATGTCAAGGTCAAACCTACAGAAACGAGCCCCAACCTAAACTTGGATATTGCACCTTTGCTCGCCTATAGACCCCTTTTCAAGATATATGCTTGGGTGGTGTGATTGGGATATCTTCATGTGTCTCACATCAATACCCATCTATATTGGACACTCGAAAAGTTTCATGACGTTTGGAATCAAAAAGTCACATGAAATGATAAGTTATATCCTTGTTGGAATGATTTTACTAAGTGCTTGAATTGCACTATTAAGTGAATGAGAACATGAGATGTCAACCAAACCTTGCAACCTTGCCAAAATGACTCTAGATGAACTCTACAACAAAAGTCATGAAAGGTTCATGTTGGGCAAATGCCAAGAAAATGCTCCAATGGATCAAAAAGGATAATTTAAGCTTCATCGTGATCCTACTTTGGTCAAAGTAGAACAGCAGGTTCTATACCAGTTTTGAGGTTGGACCTTAAATGAAAGTTGTAGTCCATATCATGTAGAACAAACTTTGTTTTTGGACTAAGAGCTAGATCAGCTTGGAAGTAAGTCAAATCAAGGTCACAAGATCGAATTTGTTGTTGTTTTCAGCACTTAGAAATATTCTAAGTCTGGAGTTTCGCTAAGCAACGACGTTGTCATTCCGCGTTCTCCGAAATTCGTTAAGCAACTTGAGTTGGCCCAAAAATAAAAGTTGAAGGTTATATTTTGAAGAAGAGCATGCAAAAAGTTGCACTGAGTTTGACCGAGTTTTGACTTCCGAAAGTGAATTTCCGTAACCGTTATCAAGACGCTGACACTGACAGTTTGTGGCTTAATTACCCGCTGTTGAAGAGCTCTAATGACCTTGGTCTCTAAATGAAAAATGAAGAGCAGTTCACGGGCTTCAAACTTTGTTTTAGGCCCAGTAGCTAATTCGGCCTGTAGCCAGCCAGAACTGACGCCCGCTCTGCCCACTTCTACGCGCACCACGTGTTCGACGATATGCCGTGTGGCCTTCTCGCATGGACGCCGCGCGCCCTCTCCATCGCCACGCGCCGCCCGGCTCCCTGCGCCTCCAAATACGAACGCCCGAGCGCCCGAGCGTCAGCACGCTCCCTCTCGCGCTCGCCCAGGCTCTCGCTCGCGCTCTGGCCGCACCAGAGCGGAGCCACCATGGCCGCCGCCGCCGAGCTCCCGAGCCGAGCTCGTTGCCGCTGCTGCAGGCCTTCTCCGTCCCAACCAAGCGCGTCATCACCATCTCCAGCTAGAGCCGCCACTCCTGCGCCCCTTTCCTGGCCACCGTGGTCGCCGGAGTGCCCTGCCGCCGGTGGTGCTGCGGGCATAGCCGCCGGCGCACGTGGCTGGGCCACCACGAGCCGCCTCGTGCCAAAAAGAGTTGTCCCATGGATGCGCGCGAGGCCCCTGGTGCTCCGCCGCTGCCCCATCGCCGCCGACGAGCCTCCTTCGGCCGGCAAACGGCGAGCTCCTGTGCAGCCCTTCAAAAATCGCGTCGGGGACTTTGTCTTAAAATTCGAAGAAAGGGAGGGATCCAACTGTGAAGCCATGACTCATTTGAATAGTGCCCCTGAGGACCTCTTCGCTGTAGTTTAATTAATGTTTTCTGCAGGGACCCCGATGCAAGACTTACATGTCTTTTCTTTTGTTTTTACAGATTTGAATGATGAACTTTGAAAATTCGTAGTAATTTGTAGAAAAATCGTAAAATAGTAAATGAGGACTTTTTTGAATCCTTGAAAAATTCTCTATGCATTAGATCTATAATATGGCAGCATTTAGTTTAAAGTTTTTGCTGTAAAAATCAATTTATGCAGTTAGGTTTGTACTACTAGTGGTGTCTTGTCTTTTTTATAACTGCAGTTGTTGTGCTCAAATAATTGTGAAATTTTTGTGGAGTGCTACTAAGGTTATTCTTGATGTCTGGTAAAAATTTCAATATTTTAGGCTTGATAGTTTAAGAGTTATAAAAATAACAAATGCCCTGTTTTGATTTGCTCCTATTCTGAATAGGACTGCATGTTTGAATTAATTGGCTTAGTTAAGTTATGAATCATGACTTTATAAAAATACATGAGTTGTAGTACTTTTATTAAGCTTTTCAAAAAGCTAAATATCATGATTTTTGGTTAAGTAGATCTTGAGTTATACTTGCTTAGATCTCTGTTGCTGTTTCTGCCCAAAATTAGAGAGGGTTTCCTTGTTCTTACTGTGGGGCCTTCTTACTAGTATAATTAGCTTTAGGTGTTTACAACAAAGTTGTTTAGAATTTGACAAGCTTTCTAAAAAGTCTATAACTACATTTATTGGACATATATAACTCCATTTATAGCTGTTTAAAGTGGCATGTCAGTTTCTGTCTATGTTTTGGACAGAGATGCAATTATTGGATTAATTGACCTTTCTAACTGTAGAATCATCTTAATATGAGAATAAGAAAGTTGTAGGTAACTTCCTAAGCTTTTCAAAAGTTATGGTTCATGTTTGTTGGAGGTCTAGAACTCCAGTTATGCTTCTCTGAAGATGCTATCAGTTTTCTATACCACTGCTGTTGGGCTGGATTTGCAGTTTTGCTTGTGCAATTATTTTCGTGGTGTAAATGATGTTTGCTATGGTTGTAGTGAATACAAAAGTTGTATAAAATTTCATGATCTTGCTTGAGTTCGAATTGTAAGGTCATAGGCCAGATAGTGTAGGAGTTACATGACTTTTAAGTCTTCTATCAGGTTTTGATTTTATTCTGAGCAGATCTGAAAGATGCTAGTGTTTGATCTAGTTAGGATTTGAATAAGTTTTTGGTGATAATAACAAAGTTGTAGATAATTCATGTATCTAGCTCCTGTTAAAATTTGGTGGTATTTGGCCTTGTGGTTTGTGAGTTATGCCTGTTTAAAAGTTGGGTTTCAGAAATGGCTGCTCTCTGTTTTGTTTAGACCAGTTTCTATAAATGGGTATATTTGACTTAGTTAACTTGAGAATCATGCTAAGATGATTAAATATGAATTGTCAAAAATTTCATAAGCTTTCCATAATGTCTTCTTGCAAGTCATTTGGATTTCTGTAACTCCAGTTATAACTAAATCTTGTAGCTGCTGTTTGCATGTCCAGAAATTGACAGATTCCAATTATAGTTGTTTGCTTGTATATTGCTAAGTGTGGCTCATACCTTTGATGATGGTTGAGTTAGAGTACCTAAAATCTTGGGAAACTTGTGTCATGCTTGGTGTTGTCGTCTTCTTTGCTATCGTGGCATGATAAATTGTGTGATATTTAAAGTAAGCAATGCGAAGTGCTTGTGCATGTTAACGTAACCTTGTGCTTGTCTTACTTACTGCATGCGATGTATTGTTTGTTGCACTTCCATGTATTCATACACATGCATCTTGCATCTCATTTAGGTACGCTAGATGAACCATGTGAAGGATGTGATGTGGAGTTAAACCCGAAGACAGTGTTTGGTGGATCTATCCCGAAGATGGAAGGACTAAACAAGTGCTAGGACCGAAGATGTCACCAAGTCGGTGCAAGCTAACTGAACTGACTTGTGTCGGATCCCAGGCAAGCCCCGGAGCATTCTAAGTCTCCCATTATTTTACAAATGATTACTTAAGTACTTATGATTGATGCATTAGGTTATAAGAGTTGAATGGAACCACTTGATGCATATACATTCCTTGTCCAGCTATTACACCTTTAACCGGCATAGGTCCAGGATCGAATATATGCTTAGCCATGCTTAGACCGGTAGAAGTCGGGTGATTTCCTGTCACCTGTGAGATATAGGTGGATACCGGAGGAACGGTTGGTTATAATTGCTATCGTGGAAAAGAACCATGGTTAATATAAATGGAGACCGGGCGGGATGTCGATAGAGAAGCAACATGACATGGAGGTCTTGGGTGTGGATCTATCCCCGTCTGTGTCGATCAAGGACCGTACCGTTGTTGGAACTTCTGACAAGATTGAATGCATGCCTCTCACTTAGCTGGGCGGATAACTCGTTCCGACCGCGAAGCCGAGTAATTCAATTCAGGTCGGGACCCGTTCTGTTGTGCGCTCCTTCCGGGGAACGATCAGACTAAGCCCAAGGGCAGGCTGGGCCTGAGCATCCTGGCATCTGGTGTTCTAGATTGTGCGGCGCGGTACGGACCCGCGAAATGTGTACCTGAGTTGTACCAAAGGTGACCTAAGGCTATCGTGGCTGGTAGACCTGGGTTTGTGTTAGGAATAAATTCCCAGCTGGTTGAAATCGATTCGAATCGCCGTCTCTCCCAGATAGTGAGAAACTTGACTAGCTCCAACATCGTAGTAACTGTGTTATGAAACATGATGGTTCGGATGAATATGGAATTCCAATACCTGCTATGGTTACTATTGTATGCTCTAAAAAGATCTACCACATGTTTGGCACAGGATAGTTGCTAATCTAGAGATGGATAGTTCTAATTAACTTGATGACAGAATTATAATTGTATAATTGAGTTAATTGCTTTTTATGCAAAATATTGTCAAGCTACCTCCACTTATAAAGCCTTGCATACTCCTTGGAGTCAATTTTATTTCTGGTTATGACGGGTAAGTCTAGCTGAGTACATTCGAGTACTCAGGGTTTATCCCACCATGTTGCAGGTGAGGTTTCGGCCTGCTGAAGATGGTGGCTAACCGCCGGTGGGCTCGGTGACTCTATATTTATTCTCATCTATATGCTTTTATCTGAGGATGTCACTTATGCTAGCAACGTATTTGGAACTTATATTAATGTAATCATTTGAAAGTTATGTTGTTTTCACTAATCGGTTTTGAAATTCAAACTGGTACTATTAGTTATGAACCTATTTGTAATATTATCTCCACTGCAACTCTGGGTATGTGATGTATATTTGCTTAATCACGCGATCTTGGTTGTGATGTTGATTTACCGAGGTCCTGGGTGACACTCGGTGGACTACCGGGTTTATATAAGTGAAAGTATGCGCGTGTCAACGTGTTAGCGGGGACAGCCGTACTTGATCTTGTATAAATTGGGCGGTTCTGTCACAGCAACACGCCTTAACCGCATGCTATGCACGATCAGGATTGACATAAAATAGCCGATAAAACATAACTCATCGTTTAAAGTGTAAATTAGATCAATTTAGATTAGCAAACGATGGGCTAAACAAGATATAAGGCTGATCTAGATCAATCCCAATTGGACAGAGTGATATTGCTATAATTAGATAAATAATAAAAGCAATAAGCAATATCGGTAACTTAATGAATCTACCAAAGACTGTCATTCTAAGGTAGAGCCGATAACTTGACCTTGATCTAGTTCATGCAGTGGGGGTCGATCGGATCGATGCAGCCATACTTGAACTAGGCAAGAATCGATAACTAACTTATACCAGAGTCGCAGTGGAGGTCGACCAGATCGATGCAGCCGTACGAACAGAGGTATAAGCCATGACGGTACTTACAACAAGCAGTGGAGGTTGACTGGATCGATGCAGCCGTACTTGCTGAAGAACTCACCGAGATCTACTCTACTCCTACTCCTAAGGGGTGGCTGGAGCTGAAAAAGTAAATAACTTGTATATTGGATTGATTGTTGTCTTTACAATAGCCGGGGCTTGATATTTATACCCGGGACCTGCACATGACTCCTGTCTAAGCACGACTCATCACAATTTTTGACCCTAAAGAAAACATTCCTAATTTAAGATAACTTGGACTCTAATCTTTCCCTTTTTGTGGAGTTCAACATGTTTCGTCCTGGTGCCGAACGTAGCCTTTATCGTTATCCGCTAGCGCTATCTGAAGAAAGCCGATTCTAGTTTTTGCATCCGAATCAGCTGGTTCCGATCTGCATGCAATTGATTCCTTGATGACATGATCTTAGGAGCTTTCGAGTCCCTACGACTCTTCTTCCAAATTTTGGTGTAAACAGTTTGTATTGAGGACTTTGTTTTTGATAAAATCCCATTTTCTAACAGCATTGAGGCCTCTTATAATCCAACAAAGAACATTCCAACTTCTATTTGGGGTGAGATTCATGATGATAAGAATTTGAATTTGGGTAACTTGCACTTAACTTGAAAAGCCATAGGCCTAAAGTTCTTAAACTTAAAGGTTACATCAAAGTTTTTAAACCAACTGAAACATGACCAGCTGTTTAACATCCTATTACAGAATCTAGCAAAATGAGACAGTTCATTGCCAAGCTTACAAAGAGGGCTCATGAGCCACCCAAAATACAACCGCCCAAAACTAACACATTTGACTCATTGTTCTTCATGGCTGAACCTGCGGGACTTCTAAGCTGCTCCATCGAGCTCTAATTGTCCATCCTTCCATTGTCCATTCCTTCATCAAAGACCTTGTCCACCTTGGTTTTCTTGGATGGGAGGGCTAAGGAGGACTCCCTATTATGATTCTAGCTCTTGCTATAGGATGAGTTTTTCTTTCTTTTTTGTCCTGAGAAGTTCATCATTGAGCTCAGAGTCGGTTAACTAACTTACAGAAATCAAAAGCAAGTTGTTTGATAACTTCTTTCTTTATGATTGGAGGTTTAGTGTTGCATGCTAGGCATTTTTTATTTTTACATCCATCTAATTTAAAACCACTAGCAGAATCTTTCAATATACTGCTTCTTCTTACCTCTGACTCAACAAGGGGAGCAGCTCTTTTGCCCCTACTTTTCTTCCCTGGACAGTGACTGTCCTGCTCAGAGTTTGCTCCTGGCTCCATTTTGTCCTCTTCAACATCTGACAAGCAAGTGAGGTCATTTTTTGGCAGGATGTAGGGATAGAAAATTGTATATAACCATTACCAGAGTCCAAGCATTGTGGGAGCTTAGAAGCTAGCAATTGCTTAGACCAAGTAAATGTACCAAGAGACAACAGAAGGAATGTGAAAAAATTTGCCCAATCCACCGGAATACTTATGTGCAGGTTGGAGGTGTTACCTAAGGAAAAGAATTTGGCCCAAAGTCTGGTGGCTTCAGCATTTTGAGCTTGAGTCCAAACAGGATCAGGTGTTTGTATCCTTATCAGATCCATTCCCAATTGGATATTGTTGTTCTGAGCCTACTGCTGAATCATCTGGTTATTCTCTGCTGTTAAGGCATCAAAGAATTCAGCTTCTTCAGGAAAGATTTGGTTTTCACCCTCAGGTATGACTTGATTATTTATCTATTGGAGCTGATTTTCTGCCACCATCTGTTCAGGGTTTAAATCTTCTTCTTCTTCATCAGTACCAATAAGATGATCTAGTGGCACTTCATCTACCAAGTAGTTGACTGTGGAGGCTATGGCAGCTGGGGCAGCTGGAGCCTCAGCTGCATTGCCTAACTCATTCAGGTGCATGTCATCTGCATCAGATCAATTTCCTGCTCTTGTGGATTCATCAAATAGACCTCATTTTCAAGCTGAAGAAGATGTTGTATTTGTCCATTCTCTTGCAAATCATTAATCTCAATGAAATCATCTCCATACACTGGCTTAATAGGATTGATTATGACTGGGTGAAGGTCTTGATTCAGTGGTGGTTGGTTTAGATCAAAGTCTTCTTCTTCAGATTATGACATAGCATTCAGGTTCAGAGCTGGTTCATTGTCCTGGGCCTCTTCCATTTGCTGATCTTGGGCCTCTACTGCACAGGCCAGGGATCCCATGCATTCTACTACTGCCCTTGGTTTTGTTCATCAGGCACAACTGGCCCATTGATAGGCTAGCCCAATCCAAAGAAGTCAAAAGGCTTGCCAAGTTCTGAATCAAGATCCACAGGTATAGGATCTTCAATAGGGGGGCCTCCATCTTGTGGCTTATGCTGCAAAACATCACACTAGACAGTCTAGGATTCACCATCAATAGTATTTGGATCTTCATACATGATGAACTGGGGAACCTTCTCCACATCTTTAACCTTAGCCCTAACCAGAATGCGATTAAAAAATCTATCATCTACTTCCCAAAGTATCACCCTAGCAAAAGAACCAACTGCATTCTGGACATGCCTTTCACTATAGTAATCATTGGGGAAACCCAAGAGAAGAAGCCAACACTCATGATTAAATTCAGCCTTTCTCTAGTTCCTTCCTTCATTGTGCTTGTTAAAGGTGATCATGATATTATCAAAAGGGTGAGGGCTTTCCTGAACTAAGATATCACGATGATAAGCATGAGTGAGGCGAACCAGAGCTTGACCGAGGTGAGTTGGATGGATATCATGATAAGAAATGCGCTTTTCAAGGTGGAATAAATCCCTAAGAACTCCTCTAACGGCACCAAACTGAAGAGCATGACCCGGAAGGGGTTCAATGGTGACGATTGTGAGGTCTTCATACCTCTTTGGTGGCCTGGAAGGAGCTACGGCCCGAACCATGAAGGTACGGTTTGGGATGTCTTCATGCTGTAGGTTCTCCAGGATGAAGGGCTCTGGATCAGCACATTGATACGCCATGTCTGCACTCAAGGAGGGAGCTTGTTGGGTGGAGTGTGAGATGCACTGTATCACAGGAGGAGGGTTTTTCTCGGTTTCAACTATTGCCGCGCTAGGGTGAGTGTGGCAAGAAGACGAAGAGCCGCCCAGCTTCCAAGCAGAGGGATCCAGGGCCATATAAATGGCAGCAACGTTAGCACTAGAGGCCTTTTCTCCTCTATTGGGCCTCAGCTTCCAGGGGACATGAATTGGTTGGGGCACGGTCTCCTTGGCGTCCGAGCGAGCAGTGAGCCAGGTAACCAAATGAATTGAAGACGGATGGCTTCGAAGAGGAAGGCTTGGCATTATAATCGAGGGAAAACCACATAGGCTTAGATGTCGTGGCCACCTTCCCTTTATTTTTGCTAGGATCCTGTCCTATTTCTAAGATCTTAGAGTAATTGCACATTGCGGCAACATGACCTGTTTTTCGGCACGCGTGGAAACGTATTGACAATGACAATTGACTCAGGCGGTGACCAGACGGCAAACAGTGGCTGCAGCCCATACACTACTGGAAACTCGAATATTTCTGTGGGTGACGAATTTTTCTGTGCGTTTTTTTTGGTACGCATAGATAAATTACGATTATTCTGTCGGTTCAAAAATATCCCGATAGAAAAATACGAAACCCCATAAAATAATTGTATGATTTTTCTGTGCGTGACAATAGACACACGGAAAAATAAGAACTCACACAAAAATGCAATTTATTACATCGGTTTTTAAAAACGCATACGAAAAAAATATATATGCATACTGAGAAAAATGTTATTAATAAAATAAATAAATAAACAAAGAAGTGCTAACCCTAACCCACTAGCCGCCACCCCAAAACACATGGCGCCCCCCTCTCCTCCGGCATTGTGCGCCCGCCCCTCTCTTCCCGGCCCCAGGCCCTCCCCCCTTGGCGCCCCTCTCCTCCCGGCCCCAGGCCCCCTCCCCTTGTGCCGCCTCTTCCTCTCTCCTCCCGGCCCCAAAGACACCCCTCTCCTCCCGGCCCCCAACTGAAAGTTCCCTCTGGCTAGAGGGGTGGTGGTGAATAAGCCTAATAAAATTTCTACAACAACACTTAACAAACCGGTTAGACAATTATGAGGTGAAACAAGTGTTGCGCTAGCCTACTAAAATGCAAGCCACCTACCACAAATTTAGTTTCTATTGTCTCTAACCACACAATAGCTATGGCACTACACTAAGTTAGTGCGCTCTCAGAGACTAACTAAAGAGCCACACTAACCAAACTAACAAGCTCTCACAACTAGCTACACTAAAGAGCTTGATAACTAGTTTCTTGTAATATAAAAGAGAGAGAGCAAGATAATTATACCGCTGTGTTGAGGAGTGAACCAATCAATCACAAGAATCAATATCAATGAAGACCAATCACGTCGAAATCAAATGATGAACACAATGATTTTTTACCGAGGTTCACTTGCTTGCGGGCAAGCTACTACCTCGTTAGGCGATTCACTCACTTGGAGGTTCATATGCTAATTGGCATCACACGCCAAACCCTCAATAGGGTGCCGTACAACCAACACAAGATAAGAATCACACACAAGCCACGAGCAATCCACTAGAGTACCTTTTGGCTCTCCACCGGGAAAGGTCAAGAACCCTCACAATCACCACGATCGGAGCCGGAGACAATCACCAACCTCCGCTCGACGATCCTCGCTGCTCCAAACCATCTGGGTGGCGGCAACCACCAAGAGTAATAAGCGAATCCCACAGCGAAACACGAACACCAAGTGCCTCTAGATGCAAACACTCAAGTAATGCACTTGGATTCTCTCCCAATCTCACAAAGATGATGAATCAATGATGGAGATGAGTGGGAGAGCTTTGACTAAGCCCACAAGGTTGCTATGTCAATGTAAATGGCCAAGAGAGTGAGCTTGAGTTGGCCACGGGGCTTAAATAGAAGCCCCCACAAAATAGAGCTGTTGTACCCCTTCACTGGGCACAACGCGGGGTGACCGGACGCTGGACCTCAGCGTCCGGTCACGTGATGCATGCCACGTGCCCCCTCTCTTCAAATGTTGATCGCCCGATCCCAACAGTCAAGTGACGACCAGACGCAGCAGCTCAAAGTGACCGGACGCTGAACCCCAGCGTCCAGTCATTTCCAGTAAGCATCTAGAGACGACTTTTCACGACCGGACGCGTCTGGTCATGCTCGACCGAACTCACCCAGCGTCTAGTCACACGGTGACTCTTCTATGCTCTGCCACGTCAGCTGGACCAGACGCACCCTGTTAGCGTCTGGTCACTTAGTGACCCAACATCCGGTCAAAGACCGGCGCCAGTGTGTTCATGCTTCACCTGACCGGACGCACCGGTCCTACAGAGACCATCGTCCGGTCACTTACAGTGACCTCCGTCTTTTTTATATAGGGCACCGGTGAAGTTTCTAACCCTTGCTCAAATGTGCCAACCACCAAGTGTATCACCTTGTGCACATGTGAAAGCTCTAGTTTGGTTTTGGTTAATTGATGAAACCCTAAGTGCTAACCTAGTTTATCAAAGTGATTATGAGATAGGTAGCACTACTCTAGGCGAAGATCATGACGATGGTGATGGCATGGTGATGATCAAATGCTTAAACTTGGAAAAGAAGAAAGAGAAAAACAAAAGGCTCAAGGCAAAGGTAAAAATTGTAGAAGACATTTTGTTTTAGTGATCGAGACACTTAGCGAGTGTGATCACATTTAGGATCGATAGCCATACTATTAAGAGGGGTGAAACTCGTATCAAAATGCGGTTATCAAAGTGCCACTAGATGCTCTAACTCATTGCATATGCATTTAGGATCTAGTGGAGTGCTAACACCCTTGAAAATGTTTGTGAAAATAAGCTAACACATGTGCATAAGGTGATACACTTGGTGGTTAGCACATTTGAGCAAGGGTAGGAAACTTCACCGGCGCCCTAGACAAAAAAGATGGAGGTCATTGGGAGTGACCGGACGCTGGCCTCAGTTGGACCGGCGCGTCCGGTTAGGTGTAATAGCGAAGACGCTGGCATCGGTCAAACGACCGAACGCTGGGTCGCTCTGCGACCGGACGCTGGCAGGGTGCGTCCGGTCAGTGCTGACGTACGCTGACGTGAAGCGCACAGAAGAGATGTTGAGTGGCCAGACGTTGGGTGAGTCCGGTCGGACATCATGAGAATTCACGTTTGGAACCTTACTGGAAACAACCGGACGCTGAGGTCCAGCGTCCGGTCACTTTCTAACTGACGCGTCTGGTCATCTCTTGACCGTTGAGATCGAGTGATCGGTGTTTGAAGCCGATGACACGTGGTGAAGATCTGAGGACCTGACGCTGGGGTCCTGCGTCCGGTCAATATGACTAGAGCGTCCGGTCACCCCGCGTTGTGCCCAGTGAAGGGGTACAACGGCTCTATTTCGTGGGGAGCTTCTATTTAAGCCCCATGGCCGGCTCAAGCTCACTCTTTTGGCCATTTTCATTGACATAGCAACCTTGTGAGCTTAGCCAAAGCCCTCCCACTCATCTCCATCATTGATCCATCATCATTGTGAGATTGGGAGAGAATCCAAGTGCATTGCTTGAGTGATTGCATCTAGAGGCACTTGGCATTCGTGTTTCGATGCGGGATTCACTTGTTACTCTTGGTGGTTGCCGCCACCTAGATAGCTTGGAGCAGCGAGGATTGTTGAGCGGAGGTTGGTGATTGTCTCCGGCTCCGATCGTAGTGATTGTGAGGGGTCTCGTGCCTTCCCCGGTGGAGCGCCAAAGGTAACTCTAGTGGATTGCTTGTGTCATTGAGTTAACTCACTTGTGGGTAGGTTCTTGTGGTGTCCTATCATGTGGACGAGGTTTGTGCAACACCTCTTAGTAGCCGAACCACCAAGTGTTGGTCGACACACAACAGGGACTAAGCGTGCGGCAAGCACGTGAACCTCGAGAGAAAAATTGGTTGTCTCTTGCCCTTTGGAATTCTCCCGGTGATTGATTTAGTATTCATATTGTGATTGGTTCACTCCTCTACATGACGGTATAATCACCCTACTCACTCATTTATATTCTTGCAAACTAGTTGTGACAAGCTCTTTAGTGTAATTAGAATTGAGAGCTTGCTTTGTTAGTTTAAGTTCATCTAGTGGAGCTCTTTAGAGTAGCATTTTTGAGAGCTCTTAGTGAGTAGTAACATTGCAAGTTGTGTGCCTAGTAATCATTGCAACTAGAATTGTTGGATAGGTGGCTTGCAACCCTTGTAGAGCTAGAGCAAGTTTGCATTTCGCTATTTGTCATACTAATCAAATTGCTCTAGTTGATTTGTAGTTTTTAAATAGGCTATTCACCCCCCCCCCTCTAGCCATATTAGGACCTTTCAAGTGGTATCAGAGCCGTGGTCACCATTTGATTGAAGGCTTAACAACCTCGGTGTCAAATTATGGCTCAAGTTGTGTTCAACCATGTGGGGGGCAAACCACCGTTCTTTGATGGCACATGCTATGATTATTGGAAGAGAAAGATGAGGATGTATCATGGTTCAATCAATGATCAAGTATGGGAAGTGACCGAGAATGACTATGCTATCATTGATCCCGATGATCCCACCAACCAAGATTAGATCAACAAGCAATGCAATACAATGACTCTCAACACCATATACAATTCCATTGATTCCAAGGTGTTTGAGCAAATCAAGGATTGTGAAAGAGCAAATGAGGTGTGGAAGAGATTGGAGGAAACATATGAGGGCACACCGCGGTGAAGAGTGCCAAATTGTATATCCTCAAGGATAAATTAACAAGCTTCAAGATGAAGGAAGATGAGAGCATTCCGGAGATGTTCCATCGTTTGCAAGTGATTGTCAGTGATTTGAAGGCATTGGGAGAGAAGATCAAGGACGATGATGTCTCTCATCGGTTCTTGATGTGCCTACCTCCAAGATTTGAGATGTTGAGATTGCTCATCATAAGAGGAGGATTGAAGGAGATTACCCCCAACCAAGTACTAGGTGATGTTATGACCCAAGAGACATACCGTGTGGAAAGGGGGGGGATGACAAGGATGACAAGAAGGAAGAAGAAGACAAGAAGAAGAAGAGTATAGCATTCAAGGCTAGTTCATCATCATCCAAGAACAAGGGCAAGTCCAAGAAAGAAACAAGTGATGATGATGATCTTAGTGATATTGATGATGAAGCTATGGCCCTCTTTGTCCATAAGATGAGAAAATTCATGATGAAGGGCTATGGTGCAAGAAAGAGAAGAGATCACACCAAAAGTAAAGAATATGTGAGAAGATGCTACAATTGCAAGAGTCCCGATCATGTTGTAGCAAATTGTCCCTACAATAATGACAATGATGAGGATGAGAAGAAGAAGCTCAAAAAGGATAAGAAAGAAAAGAAGGGGAAGAAGGAGAAGAGAATGACCTTCCAAAAGAAGAAGAAAGGTGGAGGCTATGTGGTCACATGGGATAGTGATGGCTCTTCGAATAGTGATGGCTCTAGTGATGATGACAAGAAATCTATCAAGAGAGCACTAGCAAGCATCGCCATCAACGACAAGCTCTCCATCTTCGACACTCCATCGACATGCCTCATGGCAAAGCCTACCAAGGTAAAATATGATGTGAGTGATGACGATGAATGTGAAAGTGATACTTGTAGGAATGATGATAATGATGATGATGAAGATGAGGAGTACACCAAGGAAGAACTCTTGGACATGTGTGAGCAAGTGCACGCTTGCAATGAGATGAAGAGAAAGGAGTGCAAAGAATTACGCAAGGTAAAATTTCTTGAGCAATCCTTTGATGAGCTCAATGCCACTCATGAGAGGCTAATGGAAGCCCATGAGAATCTTGGCAAAGCTCACTCTAAGCTTGAAAAGGCTCACTCCTCTCTCATTGAGCAAGTCAAAGTGGAGGAAGCCAAGAAGGAGCAAGTGATCGTATCATGTGATGTGGGACTAACTTGTGATCTTATTGATGAATCTTTTCATAAGCCCATTGTAGTTGCTCCCACTAACTCTTCTTGTAGCACTACCACTTCCACTTCACCTTTGAGTGATGGTCTCTCTTGTGATGCCTCACTAATGGTGGAAAATGAGACCCTCAAGAAGGAGGTGAATGAGCTCACTCATGCCTTAGGCAATGCCTATGGTGGAGATGCCTGCTTGCTAAAGTGCTTGGGTAGCCAAAGGTTTTCTCTCAACAAAGAGGGATTAGGCTATACCCCCAAGAAAGGCAAGGCGACCTTTGTCACTCCCAAAGTTAGCTTTGTGAAGGGCAATGGTCGATTTTGCAATAGATGCAAGCAAGTTGGGCATATAGAGCAATATTGCAAGATTAACAAGAACAAGCTACCTAATGTATCCTCAATTAAATTTGATTCTTGTTACATGCTTTTTAAGGGTGCCAATGGTGTGAAGGCTAAGTTCATTGGTACATCAATTGTGGGCCCAATGAAGAAGGCCATTTGGGTACCAAAGACCTTGGTAACTAACCTACAAGGACCCAAGCAAGTTTGGGTACCTAAAAAGAATTGATCTTCTTTTGTAGGTCAATTATAAAGCCGGAGGAAGGCATTGGGTGCTTGATAGTGGGTGCACACAACACATGACCGGTGATCCAAGAATGTTCAATTCAATCAATGAAAACAAGAGCAGTGGGATTGATAGTATCACATTTAGTGACATGGCAAAGGCAAGGTCAAAGGGCTTGGTAAGATTGCAATATCCAATGATTTGAGCATTTCCAATGTGCTACTAGTAGAGAGCTTGAACTTCAACCTATTGTTGGTAGCTCAATTATGTGATCTTGGTTTCAAGTGCATATTCTGTGTGGATGATGTAGAGATTATAAGTGTAGATGGCTCTAACTTGATATTCAAAGGATTTAGATATGAAAATCTATACTTGGTTGATTTCAATGCTAGAGAAGCTCAATTGACAACATGTTTGATCACTAAGTCTAGCATGGGTTGGTTATGGCATAGAAGGCTTGGACATGTTGGAATGAAACAATTGAACAAGTTGATCAAGCATGATTTAGTTAGAGGCTTGAAAGATGTCACATTTGAAAAGGATAAGCTATGTAGTGCATGTCAAGCCAGAAAACAAGTTGGTAACACACATCCTAAGAAGAGCATGATGAGCACATCTAAGGCATTTGAGTTGATGCACATGGACTTATTTGGACCAACCACATACACTAGCATTGGTGGAAATAAATATGGATTTGTGATTGTGGATGATTTCACTAGATACACATGAGTATTTTTTCTTGTTGACAAGAGTGATGTGTTTGCAACATTCAAATCATTTGTCAAGGGCATTCACAATGAGTTTGAAATAACCATCAAGAAAGTTAGAAGTGACAATGGTAGTGAATTCAAGAACACTAGAATTGATGAGTTGTGTGATGAATTTGGGCCTACCTCGCCGGATCCGCCGCCCCTCCTTTCCTCAGTACCCCCTCCTTCCCCGGCGGCCCCTCCTTTCCCTGGCGGCCCCCACTCGCCGGATCCGCCACCTCCTCGTCGGATCCGACGCCCTCCCCCGGATCTAGCGCCCCCTCCTTTCCCCGACGGCCCCTCCATCCCCAGCGGCCCCCTCCTTCCCCGGCTGCCCCCCCTTGCCGGATCCGCCGCCCCCTCGCCGGATCCGACACCCTCTCCCCGGATCCGGCGCCCCCTCCTTTCCCGGCGGCGTGGCGGCGTGGACGCGCCCTGGATGGCGGCGGGAGGCCCTTAGCGTGGTGGCCCGGCACAGCGACCCCAGGCGCGGCAGCACTGGCACAGACGGGCCCTGGTGTGGCAACCCCGGCGTGGCGGCGGCACGGATCCAGTGGCGTGGTGACCACGACGAGGTAGGCCCTCCTCCTCCTGGATCTAGGGTTCCGGTGAGCTATAGCCAATCATATAGATCTGGAACATTATTAAGAGTAGGTTTCATGATCTGAGTACATTTTATAAAATCCTTAGAGGTTGGCAAAGACAACAATAATTTTCTTGACTGATATCCGCTCAAACTGTGAACTAAACAAGCATTATCCTTGCCTCTGAATTGCATTGAAAGTAGGCATTATTGATAGGACTCTAAACTGTAAAATCAGTAGTAAGAACCGACCACTTGCACTTGATAAATATGAGCTTATTTTATTGCCATATAACAATCTGATTTGAATATGTATGATTCACTTGCAAGGTGGTTAGCAATGTCAAATGGCCTATTTAGAAACTTATTTTATTCACTTGCAAGAGTATGTTAGATTGACAATACTACTATGCTTATGTGTCTACATGCCTATCTCTCTTTTTGAAATCCCTTATTTGTTAGCAATAATTTGGATGTTTTTTTGTGAAATCGCTAATTGGCGTAGCACCTCAAAGTGTGATTCTCTCAACATTTGACTTCAATAGGATGCTCTCTGATTTGTATCATAGCTGTCTTTAGTGTTTTTCTTAGTGTATGGTAGATGTGCTGATACAAGCATTTGCTGATATAAACCATGCAGTCTAGTGTTCATGCTGTTGTACTTAGGTTTGCAGTTTGACATCTGGAAGTTAGCTGCCAAGTTACTACCACTTTCGCTTTCTCTTGATTGTTTTCATCTAGCCTTTTAACATTCTTAAAACTGTTTGGCGCTGTGTGAAATGGTTGAGTATTTGTGTTCATGCTCCATTTGGTTTACTTCCATTTGCAATGTGTTCTGATGTCCTTATCTGTAATGCCATGTCTTCATTTAATAGAGAATGATATAGTGCACTGACCATTTGTCCAAAATCTGAACACTTTTAGGCATGGGAATGAGTTTGCACCTACTATCGGATTCTTTCTCACTACACACCCATCTGAGGTACTTCTTCCTATTGGCCTGAAGCATGTGTATTGACTGCAAAGAGGTTATTTTTCTGTGTTGGTTTTTCTTTTTAATCCTAAATTATAAGGCTTGTGCCTAATTTAGATGCTTGTTACCCTCTTTTCCCCTTGTTTATTTTGTTGTGTCCTAAGGATTTGTGCATAACACCCAAACATACTTTCAACTCTCAGCTTTCCGGCCAAATTAATTGAATGGGAGGGGGAATTCATGTCATTTCTCTTCTGGATCTGTCAATTTGCAAATTCTTAACCTATGTCCCTGTTCAAATTTTTCTTTTGACAGGGACAAGAGGGAGTACAAATTTTCCTTCTATAGGATGAATACAAAAATAATAACAACAATAAATGTTAATATGAAAACTGATATATAAAAATGCACTTGGAAGTGTGATGAAATAATAGAAGCTAGAAGGGAAAAAATAATCAAAGTTAAAAGTAACAAAATTCATTCCATGCTGAAGATTCAAGTGGATAAATGTTTTTTTGCCAGAAAAAGGTTTCAACTGAAGAACTTACAGGAGCTCGTTCCAAACTCCAACAGGGTACTCGATTGCATCCTCTTCGACTATTTCTTGTCAAAGAATAGTCGACTGTAGTACATCAGTTTCTGAAACCTGCGTTTATCCTGTGCAGACTGACAAGGCATCCATGCTTGAAGAGATCATCGAATACGTCAAATTTCTTTAGCTGCAAGTGAAGGTTCGCCACCACCACCACCATTCATCGTTTCCATGTCTGTCGGCTTACCATCCTCTAAATCTGCTGATCTGTATTGTTCGTCTATGATTGAAGGTTCTCAAGATGAGTAGGCTGGGCACGACGGAAGCCGTGTCCCGTCCCGCTCGACGGAGTCCGGACCGAGGTAAATCACATCACGAGCCTGAATGAACTCAGAATACATTGTGCGTGCTTCTTGTGACTGGGCTGCTGCTGGCAATGCAGAGTTCCGGTGGCCTTCTCCTGTCCCCAAGGTCAGGCTCAGGCTCAGGCAGGCAGCGGGCAGGCGGAGGCAGCCTGTCATCGTCTATTTTTGACATAAGTGTTGACTCCATTCATGATGAACTACTGATTTATGTATTATTTGAATGAAACCTTGTTGGTCATGCACAGAAAGTACTGTATGGAAAATATATATTTTAATATGCTGTTGCTACTATTTTAAAATAAATTTTTTTGTGTGTTTAACTCTTTTTTCCTATGAGGTTGGCTACACAGAAATTTTTTTTAATCTGGGTGAAATGAATTTTTCTGTGAGTTCATTCTAGACCGGCTGAGAAAAAACATGTGTTTTCAGACGTTTATTTTATTTCTTTTTTCCTATGTGGATTAACACACAGAAAAATTAATTTTAATCTGGGCGAACATAATTTTTCTGTGCGTGTGAGACCCACAGCTGTGTGTTATTTTCTGGCGGTACACTATCAGAAAAATATTTTTCCATGGGTATTCGAATTTTTTCGTGGGTTTTTGCACACAGAAATATTCTTCCAGTAGTGATTGGCGAAGGCCTGTCATTCAATGAGGCAGAGGAAGCATGGGCAGCAGAGGAAGGAAAGAGAATGCGTTCAAAAATAGAGCGGCGCAAGCGCTAAAAAACAGAAAAGGCAATGGCGCTTGAGAGAAAAACGACGAAAAAGACGGTGGCTGCCCAAGGGGATGGCATTAGCGCCAGAAAGTGGGACTGATTTAACCGCCTCAGCATAGGACTTGTGAGCAGGACGATTGGAAACCGAGGACCAAGAGTTAGCTTCTTCCTCCAGGAAAACGTTGGAACTCAAGGCGCTAGTTCGGACCACCATTACCCCAAAGAAAGAAGAAGACTTTGTAAGCATCACAAGTGAAGGACCGAAGGCAAGCCACAAAAAAACCGACCTCTTGGGAAGAAACATGGAACTTGAAAGTTTGATCATCAAGCCTGGCCACATTGAAGTGTGCAGCAACGCATCCAATGGTGGCTTGAAGGATGAGGCCCACAGACTCAGAAGGAAGCCGGAAATTGCAGCGGCCAAAAGCAGCAACAAGAATGAAGGAGGAACGAACTAGGGAAACACGGGAAATAGGAAGACCCAGTTCAAGACGCAATTCATCTTGGAGCTTAAGCCCCGGGGTGAAGGAGAGGCCTGGGAGCTCCATAACGGCAAAAGCAGGAGAAGAAAAAATGGTGAGCAAGTATGAGAACACACCTTTTGGGACAATCAAGAACAGCCTCAGTGCAGAGGTGGGTGAGCAAGGGCCATCAGCATTTCCAGCACAACGAGCTTCATGAATGGCGCCGCTGCAATGTTTTCAGGTCGGCTGGTACTGCTCTAGATAGATACACACACTAGTATACTACATGTTCTAGGCTGTACTGCTCTAGATAGATAGGTCAGCTGGCCACTTACCTGGCTGCTGCTGAGCCCTTTCTTGTCTTGTTGGCTGCTGCTGCCAAACTGAAATTATAGAAAAATAAAGCACATTAATAAAGGCAATTAGGTGAAAGGCAATGAAATGATCAACAAAGCAAATTAACACAGTAAAGCACAAAATTTAAATCAGTCCAGAACTGCATAGTGCATAGTGGCACACTGCCACTGCCATAGTGCATACTGCATAGTGCATACATCAAGTCCAGTACATAAATAGGCAAAATGGCCAATGATAAGAACTACTCAAGTAAATCAGCATCTACATGAAAGCCTCCTCCATCTCCACGGGTGTCTAGATAGGCCCAACTCTGAGATGCAGCCCACTCTCTGGCTGGACGCCCACACAGCCTGGACGGATTATTAATCGCGACCGGACGATGACTAATCGGACGTCCAATTTCCTGGACGGTCTGGCTAAGTCGGAGGCCCTGGTCGAGTAGCTCCAACCGTCCAGGACGATTAGTCGCGATTAATCGGACGTCTTGAAAACATTGCGCCGCTGCCAAGCGGCCTGCAGCAGGGGCAGAAGACCGTGGTGAGGCAGCGCCGCGTTCAACTCCCGCCTCCGCCGTCGTTGCGTCACCACACGGTGAATGAGCTAGGGCCAGCAGTCGAACACCTTGCGGGCAATCAACTCCGGCGAAGCTGCACCGGGTCAAGACCAGGGCCAACACCCCCAAAGAAGAAGGAGCTCGCCATGACGAGGGGGGCCAGTAGCAGTGCGCGGCACGGTGCTCGCTTCCCGCTTGAGCGAGTTCAGCTCAGGTAAAAAAAATTATTTACTATCGTTTGGAAACCCAAATATTCAATTTAGGTTCTCTGATTTGAAATTCAAAATTTTAGATTTTCCGAACGACCTTGTATATTGACATTTCATATACAAGGACCCCCTAGGGATAAGTAGGCTTGGGTTGCGCAGGCTTAGCTAGCTAGGCAGGCCAGAGACGAAACACGAACCAAATACATACTATGGCCCCGTTCGCTGGTCTGAAACTTGACTGAAACTGGCTGGTTTTGTGAGAGAGAAACACTATAACGGCTGGTTGATAAACAGTGGCTTCTGAGGGGGATGAGCCGGCTGGTCTGGTTTTACCCAGACTAGCGAACGGCGCCTATGTGTTTAGCGAGGAAATTAATAGGGCACCACACTGGTTTATTCTTTCCTGGAATAACTAGAAATCTTGACCAGATGGAACTAAAATGTATCCACAGTAGGCAAATTCACAGTCTACACATTGTTGATAGAACTTATACATAATTCGGTGTATATTACCCATACGGTGTTAAGATAAAAATGTGTCGTACTACAAAGTTGTAAAAAGCATTCAGGTGTACGTGATAACACCGATCCCCTTCTCTTTTTCGTCCTACCCTCACGTAGGATGGACGTCAGTCGGGGGTGTCAACGGAAACTCAGCAACGGCTAAGCCCAGCGCCCAGGCTGTTCGGATCACCAACGACCAGTGCGGACTCGGCGCTACTCCGTGCGCACTCACCGCGCTCACTGCGTCCACGCGAGCCCGGTCTCCGCGGCGCCCATGCTCCCGCTCTGCGCGCTCGCCCGCTCTCGCTGTAACTGTATGCGCATGTACAGACTTGGCCAAAAGGCCTCTGATGTAATCTATATATGTACACGCCATATGATCAATAGAATTGTCCAGTTGATCATCTCTCTACATGGTATCATTGTCCACGGTTCTCACCTGAAAATCCCTTCGCCACACATCCTTCTGCTGCTCCAATGGCGTCTGCTTCCATCCACTCCGGCCTCTCTGATTCCGATTCCAATGGTGACTTCTCCGTCGCTCCTGCTCGTGCTTCCGCCATCCAGGGCATCTCCATTCGCCATCACGTCCCTGTCATTCTAGACATGGACGAAGGAAATTATGGTCAATGGCGCCTGTTCTTTGAATCCACTCTCGGCAAATTTGGCCTGGAGAGGCACGTTCAATCCACCACCCCGTCCGACGATCGCAACGGCGAGTGGCGCAGGGTTGATTCCTGCGTCGTCAACTGGATCCTCGCCACCGTCTCGAAGGGCGTCTTCGACATCGTCCGCCACGACCGCCACGACGCCTTCACTCTGTGGCACACCGTCGAAGGTCTGTTCCAGGATAATGAGCTGCAGCGCGCTGTGTACCTGGAGACTGAGCTGCGCTCCCTGCAACAAGGTGACATGTCCATGACTGAATACTGCACCAAGCTCAAGCGGATTGCCGATCAACTCCGCGACATCGGCCACCCTGTCTCCGAGCCGAGTCAAGTCCTGAACCTCCTCCGCCGCCTCAACCCCCGGTACCGCTATGTCCGGCCGACGATCACCTCCAAGCACCCGCCGCATACCTTCCAGAGTGCTCGCTCCTTCCTCATCCTCGAAGAGCTCAGCGTTCAGCATGATGCGACTGCTGAGGCTGGCCAGGCACTCGCCGCGACGCATGACGACTCGTCCGGTGGGTCCTCCAATTTGGCGACCGGCAACAAGGACGGCTCCTCCTCCTCCACAGCGCCTCGATCCACCACCGGCCGCGGCAACTGTCGCTCCGGCGGTTGTCCTGATCGCCGCCGCTGAAGTGGCCGTGGGAACGGCGGCGGGTAGCGCTCCAACAACTCCAACCCGTCCGCGCCGTGGGCTGCGGGCTACAACCCCTGGCAGGGCATGGTGCAGGCGTGGCCCATGCCCTTCCGGGCCCCCGGCGCCGGCGTGCTCGGCCCTCGTCCGCCGTTCCAGCCCCAGCAAGCCATGGCGGCGACCCATCTGCCCACTTCTTCGCCCGGCGGTGCCTTCGACAACAGCGCCTTGTACACTGCGGTCCAGTCCGCCGGCGCTCCGTATCAGCTGCCAAGCGCTGCTAATTGGTACTTCGACACCGGCGCGTCGTCCCACATGTCTTCCTCCTCCGGTATATTTTCTTCCTCCTCCCTCCGACCTTCATCCTCCATTATCACAGTGGGTAATGGTGCTCGATTGCCTATCACGCATCAAGCACAAACACTCATTCCCACTGCCACCTCTCCTCTCAAACTGAATGATGTTCTTATTTGCCCTCGCCTTGTCAAAAATTTGATTAGCGTTCGCCGTCTGACTCGTGATAACAATGTGTCTATCGAGTTTGACCCCTCTGGCTTCTCTATCAAGGATCTTCGTTCCAGGGCGGAGATGCTCCGATGTGACAGCAGCGGCGAACTCTACCCTCTTCGCGCTCCGCACAAGGCTCTCACCGCTACTGCTGCTTCGGTGTCCCTGTGGCATCAGCGGCTGGGACACCCCGGGCACTCCATCACCTCACAAGTTCTCCAGAGTTTTCATTTTCAATGTAATAAGGCTGATGCTCATTCGTGTTCCTCTTGCCGGCTTGGGAAACATGTTCGTCTTCCATTCGCCGATTCTGCATCACACTCGTTTTTCCCCTTTCAGCTAGTGCATTCAAACGTTTGGACGTCTCCCGTTTACAGTCATTCAGGGTATAAATATTATGTTGTTTTTCTTGATGACTACACTCACTATTTATGGACAATTCCTTTGCGAAATAAATCGGATGTTCTTCCTACTGTTCGCACTTTCATCTCCTATGTTCATACAAAGTTCTGATTGCCATCGTCGCCTTTCAGACAGACAATGGGCGGGAGTATGATTCTTATGCCATGCGCCTGCTTCTGTCTTCTCTCGGCACCCACCTTCGCCTCTCTTGTCCATACACATCCCAACAGAATGGGAAATCCAAGAGAATCCTCCGGACTGTTAACGATTGCATTCGTACTATGCTAATTTCTAGTGCCGCACCTTTGACGTTCTGGGCTGAAGCACTGGCCACGGCGACATACCTGATCAACCGACATCCTTGCCGAGCCACGGGCACTGCGACGCCGTACGCCCTCCTATTCGGTGTTGCACCATCGTATGATCGGCTTCGCAGATATTTGGCTGTCGATGCTTCCCCAACATGCTCGCCACGTCGCCACACAAGCTCGCGCCACGGTCTACCACTTGCGTCTTCATCGGCTACCCGGCTTATCACCATGGCTATCGATGCTATGAGCTTGAGTCCGGGCGGGTGATCACATCGCGCCATGTGATCTTCGACGAATCAGTCTACCCATTCCACGACTTCATCACGCCAACCGCGGCATAGTACATGATCCCGCGCCGACGATCCACCTCCAGCTTCACGACGCTGCGCGTGCTGTGCGCCGCGCACATCACCGCTTACACCGCTAAGCCCCGATGTTGCTCGCTTTCGACTACAGCCGAAGCGCCGCCCGCACGCGCGCATCCTCACCCGATTTAACGACGACATGGCTGGGTCATCCTCTCCAGCGCCAAGATGTGGGACGCCCAGCGCCGCGGTGTCGCCCGCGTGACGTCGCCCACGGCCTGGCGTCCATCGAGGCTACGCGCGCCCATCGCAACACCACCTTGAGAAGACACTTCTCCGCTCACAACGGTGCTGTGTCACCGCCATCCGATGGTCACTCGTGCTCGGGCTGGGATTCACAAGCCCAACCCTGGGCACGCCATGGCAAGCCGGCGGCAAGCCGCCGCCATCTCCCCGTTCCACGGAGTGTTCGCTCACCTGTCAAGGACCCTCAATGGTATGCTGCCATGAAACGTGAATATGATGCATTGCAGGCCAACAAAACATGGACACTCGTCCAGCGACCACCAGTGCCCGCGTCATCACCGGCAAATGGGTATTCAAGCATAAGCTGAACCCGACGGAACCTCGAGCGACATACAAAGCTCGCTGGGTTGTCCGCAGCTTCAATCAGCGGCCCGGCGTGGACTTCGGCAAGACCTTTCGCCGGTGGTCAAGCCGGCCACGATCCGCAACGGTGCTCACGCTTGTGGCGGCGTACAAGTGGCGGCGCACCAGCTTGATGTCTCCAACGCCTTCCTCCATGGCAACCTTCGTGAGCGGCGTCTACAGCCAACAACCGACCGGGTTCGTCGACCCCGCCGGCCGGATGTGTCTCTCTCCTCGTCACGGTCCTCTCACGGACTTCGCCAGCACCACGAGACTGGTTCGAGCGCTTCGTCGGGCACATCACCAGCCTCGGCTTTGTGCAGTCTAAGGCCAACTCGTCGCTATTCGTCTATCACCGCGAACGGAGCCACGGCGTACCTGCTCCTCACGTCGACGACATGATTACGCCGGCCTCCACGACGCCACTACTACAGCACTTCATCGCCAGGCTCCACGACGCTTTTGCCGTCAAAGACATGGGACCGGTGAGCCACTTCCAGGCATCAATGTGCGACGCTTCCAGGATGGCTTCTTCCAGTCTCAATCCGGCTATGTGAAGACCTCCTGGAGCGCAGGCATGGCCAACTGCAATCCAGCCGCCACACCTGCCGACACACCAAGCCCAAAGCATCTGAAGCTGATGGCAAGCTCATCGATGACGCCACCGCCTATCAAGCATCGCCGGCGGCTTGCAATATCTAACCATTACGCGCCCCGACATTTCATATGCAGTACAGCAGGTGTGCCTTCACATGCACGCCCCCACGGATGTTCACCAGGCAATGCTGAAACGCATCCTCCGCTACGCCAAAGGCACCGCCCAGCTCGGCATTCAGCTCCGCGCAGCTCGACGCCGACCATCACCACATACTCTGATGCCGACCGGGCGGCTGCCCGGGCACGCCGACGTTCTACGTCTGGGTTCTGCGCCTTCTTTGGCAACTCTCGATATCGTGGTCGTCTAAACGACAGACTACGGTGTCGCGTCCAGCGCCGAAGCGGAGTATCGCGCCATCGCCAATGCCGCGGGCCGAGTGCTCCTGGCTTCGTCATCTCCTCGGCGAACTCTTGTGCAAGATTCCCAGCGCAACTGCGTGGTGTTCTGCGACAACATTTCTTCCGTCTACATGGCCAGGAATCCCGTCCATCACCGACGAACCAAGCATATAGAATTGGACATTCATTTTGTCCACGAGAAGGTAGCCATTGGCGAGCTTCGAGTTCTGCACGTTCCCAGCGCAAAGCAACTCGCAGATGTGTTCACGAAGGGCTTGCCTTCGGCGCTGTTCTTCGACTTCAGGACAGCCTCTCCGTCCACGAACGCCGACGCCGAGACTGCGGGGGGTGTCAACGGAAACTCAGCAACGGCTAAGCCCAGCGCCCAGGCTGTTCGGATCACCAACGACCAGTGCGGACTCGGCGCTACTCCGCGCGCACCGCGGCGCCACTGCGCCCACGCTGAGCCCGGTCTCCGCGGGCGCCCATGCTCCCGCTCTCGCGCTCGCCCGCTCCTCGCTGTAACTGTATGCGCATGTACAGACTTGGCCAAAAGGCCTCTGATGTAATCTATATATGTACACGCCATATGATCAATAGAATTGTCCAGTTGATCATCTCTCTACACGGGGGTTGCCAAAGAAGCAATGATACAACGGCAACAAGTGCACTTAGCTCTCCGTCAGAATCAAGAGAATGCACTCGCCACTCGACTGAGCTGCAAGAAATGGGGCAAATAAGGAGTCAGAGAGAGATCGAGCTTCCTCGGCGTCGGCAGTAGGCTCTTAGTAGTAGAAATTCTGGTTTTGTGGTGAAGGTCTGGCTGAACTGCCACCACCCAGGGCACCACATTCCAGAACTGAATGTACTGCCCACCGGTGCTGGTAACGGCGAAGCTGAGGCCCTGGCCGACGAGCCCAGCGAGCACCTGCCAGTTAGCGCCCCAGTTCCTGGACATCTGGATCCACCCCGTCTTGTCGCCCTTCACCCAGGCGGCGCCCACACAGCCACTGCCTCCGAGGTTCTGAATGTTGACGAGCAGAAAATACTGGGAGCCGGCGATACTGAAGCGCACGCCGCCGGTGCGCGACACTACTGGAAACTCACATTCTTCCGTGCGTGCAAAAACGCACAGAAAAATGCGAATACCGTCGGAAAAACGGTGAACACTCAGAAAAATACACACAGAAATATGATGTCAGAAAAATTGATATTTTCTGTGTGTTCATCGTCAAAAATATTTTTTCAAAGCGTAGTACACTCACAGAAAAAATGTGGCAGCCCAGATTAAATATATTTTAGTGTGTGTGAAACCACAGCAGAAAAAAAGTAAAACCCGCCAGAAAATAATTTTTACCTGTCGTTATCATCCCGACAGAGTTGTAGCTGCCCACCACAGAGAAAAGCTTATTTTTCTGACGGGCACGGCTAACGCACAGAAATATAATATTTTCTGACGGGCATTTACAAAGCACCGTCAGAAAAAACACACTTAAACATGCAGAAAAATTAGATACAATAATTATTTAGGAACAGTACCAACATCATATTAAAATAGAGATTGTCCATACAATAATTTCATTACTGCATAATAAATAGCACACATGTAAACATCCAAATGTTCAACACATTCATTCATAGCATCCAGGCTATAAGTAGATGATGTCCAAATGGTCCGGCATCGATACATTCAAAAGCATTATCATCTCATCTCAGCAGTTCAAGTTTTAGCTGAGATGCATCATCGGGTAAAACTAAAGCTAACGGATAAGAGGCAGCTACTAGTTCATGTGCATAAGCACAACTCTACAAAAGAAACTACCACCACATCCAAGTTTTGCAACTAAACCATCAGATTATCGATGCATGATCTCCATTGTTGCCGGAACCTTGATTGTTGCCAATGTTTACAGCATGGAGATCCTCATTGGTGTGGCAAACATCATTAGCATTGTTGTCAGATTCTGAGGCAGCATGAGAAGAACCAGTTGCCTAAATGTGAACAAAGTTACAACAGTAAGTGGAATTGTCTCCAAACAATATAACACTTTTAGCAAAGCTTCTAAATTGGACAAGGTTACAGGAGTAAGTAAAATTGGACAAAGTTTAAAAAGTGTTCCAACTGTAGGTTTTCAAGGAGTGTGAAACATTACAAACCAACATAAGGCCACTTCCTCATTGCAATAGCCATACAAATTCACTGCAGAGCTATACAACAATCAAGATGAGGCCACTTCCTCACCAGCTTTGTACTCTGTGGTTGCCATTCGAATAGGACCCCACAAAATACTAATCAGTTTGTAGTTCCTTTCCATCTTAAAATCTCTAAGTCATGGATCTGACAGCTAGAAAACATATTAATTGTGGAATGAAGATATACTCACAATTGCTTGCATAGCGGACAAATGTCGAACGCTTCTTACGGCACAGCCCTTCTGTCTCCGATAAAGATTCTACAAGTGTATTGCAAGCATAGATACTTCATATCAACTATTAGATAATTCACATATAATATTGGTGAAGTATTTACAAGAGCATAGCACATACCAGTACCAAGCCTACAAGAACGTTGCTTTGCTGCAGTGCATTGTCCTCATCACGATTCTCTTGTTCTAGCCTTCCATTTGCACGACGTAGCTCTTCCATTTCACGAGATATGTTTTATGAGTCGCTGAATTTGATGGATTTGACGCTTCTTTCCTTCCGCTGCCCTCACATCTGAATACTTAACCGCACCATGTGCTATGGCAAGACGCCCATGCTTTCTCGGGCACCACTAGACACATCATATAGCGCCTTCTCATTTAAATATTGTTGTTGCTCAACCTCATGCCCATCCACTTCCATGTCTGCACCGCCTCCATCCTCTTCGTTTGCACATTCTATCCTCTTAACAGCAGCAAAGTAGTCATCCTACAAAGACCGAACAAGGAAACATGTTCTAGAGATGTACAAATAGCCAAAATATGCTAACTTTGTATTCTGAATTTTTGGACAGCAGCAAGAAAGTCACTTCAATAAATCATAACTAGAGATCCAGATCACGTAAAAATATGTTCTTTAACATTTTGAAAATCTTTAAGTTCTCCACATCTTTCTAGTTATAACATAGACCTGATTCTTAAGTTAACAGGGTGAAAAAAGCATTAAAGAAGCATTGCTACGCAGAGATATGAATATAACCTAGCAGAAAACTTCAGAAAAATGTAACTCCCAAACCTGATGACCTGAAGTCATGAAAATTTTTTCAGCACACATGTCACATACATACCATGAGTTTTCGTGCTTTATCAGTTATTGACTGGACCACATCTACGGTGCTATCCAAGCTTTTCATGCCAGATTTCATCGCAAAGAAATGTATTAATAGGGGTTGCTTTCTGTGGTCCAAAGTTAGCTTCCTAAAAAATAGTAAATTTTCCAATGAGATATGAATATACAATAGGCTACTAAGTTTCTACAAAGAGATGAAAGAATATACACATGCATACCAATACTTGTTGTGTCTCTGTGAATGGTCTAGATCCTCCTCGGTTTTGAGAAATATCTTCATTACTTGAGCGAGATGTTTGCCTCTCTTATGTTTTACCTTGTAATCATCTGAGCACCAATAAGCACAAGGAGGGGCCACACCTCATCACTGAACCCCTCAAGCTTTCCTTGCTTGTATTGCTCATACTGAGGTCAATGTGGCATTCTCTGCCTTTTTATGGCTAAGTGTTTTATTTCCCCAAGAGTACTTCTTGACAAGATCAACACGGACTTGATACATCATGTTCCTCACCCTTCTCTTCAAACAAGCTTCTAGAACACAGTCAACAGCCTTGTTGATCTCCTCTCGAACTTGGAACAAACGCTGCACGTGTACAAAACCATGAACATAGGTTTCAGATTGCATAGATGTTGCTCAGAAATTTCAGATTGAACATATCTTACCCAAAATTTGGAAACCACTTTTTCTCCCCTTGTCATTCCCGTAGCTTTAGGATTTTTATGAAAATAATCAGACCAATCCAGAGCTGGGCGCTTGAATTTATCACCGTTCTCATCCACCTCCACAATCACACCTGGATATTCTCTTCTAACTATGACCCCAAGCTGAGTAGTGTATTTGTAAGGTGTCGGAAGTAAATATAACTAAATTGCCTGTGAATAAATATTATGTAGTAACAGGTTAGCACAATCATTAGATCAGTCAATCATAAATATTTTATGAACCTTGTTGTTATAGTTGCTTCCTCCATCCATACTTAGAAACCTTGTACTTTTGGATGGAGGATGGACAGGTGGGTGTGCTTTGCTTATTAAAGTGTGTTAGTGCTAATGCATGGTCTGGATATATGATTGGATTGTTGGGTCCATGTGGAAGGCTAAGTCTTGTGGACTCATGCATACATACATCCTGTGATATACTATGTAGGTTGTATGTATGCACAATAAACTCCTGATGACAGCATGCTGTTGCTAGCAAGATCTCAGGTGCAGAGTCAAATACTAGCAGCAGCAGCAGCATAATAAAAGGCATTATTAGTTACATGCTTAGTGTCCATTCTACAATCTTTTGACGCTGCAATTTAGCCATACTAAAAATATCACACAGGAAGGATCTGCTCATGAGTCTCCTCCCCAACCACCCTGTGCTTCATATTCTTTTAGATAGATACAAAACAACAAATTGGACCTTTAGTTTGCTTGTACTTAAACCACTGCAGCAAAACAAATCAGGCTGCAGGAACCTATCAGTGAAGTGAAGAAACTGAAAAATAAATGGCAAATTGGACATATATATATGGAGCTGCAGCCTCCTTTTGCTCTCTTATATCTATACTAGCATTATTCTCACTTGCCTTAATTTATGTGTAAAACTAAAAATAATATATTTTCCTTTAACAAATTGAGAAGCATGGCACAAGATCAGTCACTTAGTCTTGTTTTTTTTCCTAACCTAGAACTTAGTATGGGCATAGTTGTTAGCATGGAACAAATTGGCTATGAGAGAGAGAATTGCTATGCAAACAGAGAATTGCTGCAAGAATATACTCACCGTCACCACTTGGTTTAAGAGCCACTTTAAAACCACGTGCAGGTAGTTTAAATTTTGTTCGGGACCCTGCCTTCCTTCCTCTTTTTTGGGTGCCTCTATTGGGGAGCTTCAACAATTGTTGTCGTTTAGCGCGGCATTGCCTCGCAGTTGCAGTTCCAGAACCTTCATTTGTTTGGGCTACATCTTCTTTGTTGGCTACACGGCGTGTGTGTCGAATGGAACCGTACCGCACTTTCGTGAGCCATCATTCCTTTCAGTGGGGACGATAACGATCGGGTACACGTTTGTTGTGTGTATTTAATTCATCTGCAGTTAATATAATATGTTAGAACCATCTTAAAACAAATAGTGCATCAAACAACAAATTATTGGAGGGGCAGCAAACTAGGAAACTGTGATATTAATTGTTATATCAAACAACAAACTGCAGTTGATATAATATGCATTAGATAAAGGATTGGAGACAAAACAACATGAATTCAGATTTAGTAATACTCAAGCACACATGCACAGATGCAAACTGCTACATTAATAATACTGGATTGTTTGTTGCATATTCAAAAACAGTTACATAGGATCTTATGCATAACAAATATCATAACTAAAACATATATTTTGGACTGCATATTCAAAAATCATTTGGATCATAAGTTTCTTCATCTTCTTCATCTATTGCTTCATCATCTACTTCAATTTCCTCCTCTTCCTCAATAGCTTCTTCATCATATTCCTCATCGATAACAACTTGTTTCTGTATTGCTTCCAAGTCTTTTGGGTCAGTAACAAGATCTGATTCCGTTGCAAGTATGGAGTCCAAGGCATCACTCAAATCAATGACGAAGGTTCCATCCAAACCATCAGCTTGGTACACATCCTGCACTACCCCTTCCATATTCATAGATTCACTACTGCTTTCATTCATAGGCACACATCCATGTGGAGCAACATGGTAGACAACCCACCATGGAGACCACTCCTTGTTCTTACACGGGTATGACAAATAGTACACTTGAGTAACCTGACTAGCCATCACAAATGGGTCAAAATTTGATAATCCTAATGTATGATTGATCTCTACCAAGCCTAGATCTTCAGTACGCCTTAATCCATTGGGTGTTGGATCGAACCAGGAGCAACAAAACAGCACCAACTCTAGTTTTAGGCTGCCTTCCCACTCAATTTTAATTACGTCTTCTATGATTCCATAATACTCTAGAGCATTGTCTGATTCATCAAAAGAAGTAACACAAACACCACTATTGGTGGTTGTTAACCCTACTCTTCCACTCTCATATTTGTTTGAACGGAATCTATAGCCATTGACATCATAGCACCCATAGGACCTAACTCGAGGGCGGTGAACTATAGGACATTTGGCTCGTAGCATTGTGCATGCTAGCTGATTTCAAGCAATCGAAAAACACAAATTATGCGTATAAGTTTTTTATCATAATTCAAACTGTTGGAACAGAACCAAGGTTGAAGTGTATGAGAAAATTACTTGCTCTTTTGAACCAATCAAAAAAATTTGGACCAGATTGTATACCACGGCTATTTTTCTAACCATTTAACCTTAAATCACGACGTTGTCAACTTGTTACGTGGGAGCTATATGACTCTCTTCCACCTGCTCATTATCAAAGTGTCTACATGAACAAAATTCTTGTTATGCCTAGATAATAAAAAAAATTAGAACAGTAACGAAGAATGATGTTTCTTGTAGAACATACAGGAAAGAAAGAATCCATCTCGTGCATGTTTGTCAATATGTATAGAAAAGCAACCTTGTACTCCTTGTTTGAGAGCTCACGAATACCTCTAGGGCTCATGCAACTAACCGGGCATTTAAAAAATATCAAGGTCACATGTACTTTGAAATGAAGATGCACAATCATCATAGCGAGGCACCTTATTTCTCATAGATGGAGCATGTGGTCTAAAATATAGACTTAGTGTATTTTGCATTTCTTCAACAAGAAATGCCTCAACAATGCCAAACCTCAACACGAGCCTTATTTCTTACTTTTTTTCCTAAGTTTTTGGATACACCTACGATGAGAGAGCAACGACATACAAATAGCAACTTACGGTCAATGACATAAATAAACTAGTTATTTCAATATTTCTAGATTTATTCTCTCATATGGATAGCACCAACGTTAGGGACAGGACCACCTAATCGTGCTTCATAAGGTGTAGATATGCGATGAGATGTTGCATAACATTAAAGAAAACCAGGAGGAAATATCTTCTCCATTTTGCAAAAGAAGAACCGCAACATTCTCTTCCATAGAGCGGACAACATCTTTTCTAAGCTCTTTGGCACACAATTGCCGATAGAAGAAACTAAGCTCAGCCAAACAACGCCACACATTATCTGGCAAAAACCCACGAAACACTACAAGAAAGCAACCTTTCCATAAAGATGTGATAATCATGACTTTTTAGTCCAAAACTTTCTTTTGCTTGCAGATTCACACCACGCTCGTGATTGGATGCATATGAGTCGTGGAACTTCAAATCTTTGAACCATTGCAAGATGGTTGGCTTAACATCTTTGTGAACGCTAAATGGACCTCTAGGCCTATTCCATCGCCCATTGCTCTTTTGCACCAAATGCATGGAAGGACGATTACATATAATAGCCAAATCTAGCCTAGCTTTCACATTATCTTTGCTCTTTTCAGCTATGTCAAAACATGTGTTCCATATGGCTTCACCCATATTCTTTTCATTATGCATCACATCAATATTGTGTGGAAGTAGCAACTTGTGGAAATATGGAAGCTGCTTCAAAACAAAGTGCATGTGTCCAATTGTGCGATTTACCATAGGTTAGTGTATCACCAACAAACCTGGTTCACATGGGCACACTTCCTCCCCCGTTAAGTACCTAGGAGCCTCATCAAACACCATGGTGTTCTTGCCAAAAGCATTAGCGTCATATCTAAATGGATGATCTTGGGCAAGAAACGCCTATGGGTATCAAACCAAACAAGCCTTACGACCATTAGGGAGTAGGAATCTCGACAACCACACCCATATGGGCATGACAACCTACCATGGGTGCTCCAAATTGCAAAGTCCCCATAAGCCATAAAAGTCATGTCTTGACCAAAAGTAGATTCTCTCATTGTAAACTCCTCCTTCAACGGAAGCATCGCATCGCTGTGACCCCATTCCATAGTTCTTGAAATTCATCAACTAAGGGCTGCATTAAAATGTTCAATTTTCTACTAGGATGCTCCGGGACCAGTGAAATAACAAAGTAGAGAAAAATATACTCGCATCTTAACGATTGTGCTAGGAGGAGGTTCAGTGGGGTCACAAAAGACTGCCAACATGAGTAAGGCGCAAGATTCACATCAAATGGTTGGAAACCATCTGCTACCGTAAGGCGTGATATTTTTTTTCCTTTGCAAATTTCGGATAGTCCATATTAAATTGTTGTAAGCCTGTGAACACCCTCGGTGTTTGGCTTCTACTAATTGCATTTCATCTCATAAACATGTGCATCATTTGTCTCATCATGTCATTTTCCTGAAACATACATATGAAACATTCGCATACTCGCTGTTTTGTTTCTGTACTAGATTGCTTTGTGAATGGTAGTAGTGCAACATATGAATGCAACATGAATTTCTCATATCTTGAAGCTTGTGGCAACATGGTAGTAATGTGACAAGTATAGGATAACAACAAGGTCATGCAACATGTGTAACATTGTATTGAAACATATGTATGAATTGCTTGTTTTACTTTTCTTTATCACAAGTGATCATTAGAAGTGGTATAACAACTTTGTAAAATGGTTGATCATGGCCTAATACACCTTAACTATACTTAGTTTACTTGTTGGAACATTGTTCATGTAGACCAAAAATGACCAAAATGCCCTCAAGTGCAAGTTTGACTTAAATTGACCCATGGAGTGTCATCGTTTGACTGATTCAAAAGTCCAACTTAAAAAAGCTTTGCATGGCTGTGCACTCTTTACAAAAGTTGTAGCTAATTTATCAAGGAACAAAAGTTGTTTATGACCAACTCATGAAATGGCTAGAACATGCTCAAACATGGCCTACAAGTCAGATGTACATGCTGATTTCATACTTAGCAAATTTTCTAAGTCCCAAGCAGATTTCAGTTTCATGAGCTGATGTTTGGAGCACTATATCTCACTAACCAAGCCAAATTAGCTCGAGCTCCAATTAGCAAACTTGTAGTGCTCATGTAGGTCTCCAACTTTGTTAACTATGGTGTAGTCTAGATCGTCACGGATTAGGGAGTTAATCGTCGTCAAACATGCTTTCTGTCAAAGCCGGTTCGGTTAGTTACTCAAACGTAAAAATTCGAAGACTCTCTTGCTTTGTTGCTTCTGCGGTCGACGTCACACTGACCACGGCGACGGCCGATCGATCGACTGAGCCACGCGCGCCACTGGTATGGGCCTGAACTCACCGCTGAGGTTCTCCACTTGAAGCCGCATCCTCCCCGCCTCTCCATTCACTCTTGTTCCTCCTCCTCATTACTACCCACTCAAATGGCTAAGTAGCAGCTGAGCTACCGCCCGCCATTGCTCGCGTCGTCGCGCAGCTCCTCCGCCCGTCCGCGCCTGAGAAATTGCCGCGCCAAGATAGATGGCCCGTCACTGCTTTACTCTACGCTCGAGCTCTCCGCAGCTTGTGTCCGTGGCTGGTGAGAGTCCTATGGCCACCCTCTGACGCCGCCATGTCGGCGCGCCTCGCCGAGAGCGAGGCTTCCGCTCAGGCCCGAGCTGATCAGCGTTCCTCCATGCCCCCTTTGCTGCATTGTCTTCCCAGCGCCTCGTAGTGTCTCTAATCCCTACCCCATCTAATCGCATAGCCCGGAGGTCGCCGGTGGTGAGCCTCGCTTGAGTAAACTCCCGCCGCCGCACGAGACCTCTCCGTGGCTAGGGCTTCCGAGCACCCCTAACCCTATCTTTCAGCACTCCAGTACGTGCCGCCTGAGCTCACGTGAGTGCCGTGAGAACTGTTCGCTGGGCCAGCCATGGCCGGATTGGCTGCATGCACTGGCCGTGTTATGCTTACCCCGAGCCGCATATGGGCAGCGATAAACCATTTCCGGTGCACCTCTACCCTAACACGAATCCTCATCAATCGCGGGATGGTGTGGTGAACACCTGTGGGTTAGTTTTGTCGGCGCAGACGCCGGCTAGCTATCGCCATCTCACCGCCGACCCGGCCGCAGGTTCTCGCTGTTTTGTGTCAATGACACGTGGGCCTGGTTGTCGATCACGACGCCAAATGGAGCTAGCTTTAATGAGCTGCGTCTTGTCAGCGCCTTGGCCACAGTGTTCTGTGAAGGTCATTGCTCTGGGTGGCCTTAGTAGGGCCGAGTGTTGTTTTCCTATTTGTTGTGTTTATTTATTTACGTATTTATGTACATCTTCAAAAATATATAGTTCCTAGTATATAGATCCAAATGCTGTGGTTCTAATTTTGTTGGGTTTCTGGCATGTCTAATATTTAACAAAAAATATTATATGAGCACATGTTTTATAAATTTTGATGAATTAATTAGGACTTTGAAATGTGTTTTTAGAAGCATGCAAACTTGTTTGAATTTTATCTTGAGTTTCTGTGGTCCAAAAATTATGCAATTTTGTGGGTCCTCTATTTTGGTTTATTAGAACTCTGGTAAAATTTGAGCTAGTGCATGTATAGTTTTTAAGTTATAGAATTTCCTTTATTAATAGGTGGATCTTGTGTGAATTTTCATAATTTTTCTATAGGTCCAGAGAAGGTGAAATTTTATGGGTGCTATTCTTATGCTAGAAGGATGCTAGGAAAATGGAAATCTGTTGCTTGACACTTTTTAATAAGGTTTCCTAATTATGCTAGAAATAGACATGGCATCTGTTATTTTGGATATGCAAGTTATGTTGGTCCAATGGCTTTGAAATTTTATGTAGTCTATGCAGCATGAGATAGCTACTGTAATTTTTGTAGATTTTATGAATAGTTTTACTATATATTTGCTTAAATCATCTAATTAACTAAATAAATTGGAAAAGGATATTAAAATAATTTATTTAGAAGTTAGCACTATACTTTCTGATGTTTCTAAGATATGAAAAACAAGTTGGTAAACTTGGTTTGGTCAAATTAGGCTTTTGCACCATCATCAATAAATAATTAAGTTAGCAACCCTCGTCATTCTGGACAGATTCTAGGTCTACTGGAATTTGATTTGGTTAACTTCAGAATCATGCTTTGATGTTTAGCAAGTGAATTGTAGAGAATTTCATAAGCTTTCCAGAATGTCCTCTTTGCAAGTCATTTGGAGTTATAGAACTCTGGTTATGATAGAATTAAGTTACTACTTGTTGCATAAGTGAAGCTTTAAATCGTTATTTTAAGCATGTCTGTATTATTCTAAGTTCTATGGTACTTTGTTCCTAGGTGTTAGGCCTTTAACCGAAGATGAGCATCTTTATCTTAGGTTATGCAAGTTAGGTAAAAAGTTGCTCTTGTTATTTAAGTTAAGTTGGATACATGCTTAAAGTGATTTGAATAGAGCTAATTACTCAGAATCCAGCAGTGTCGAGTGATGATTTTTCGTAAACACCATTGTGATTCATTCATCATGAGCATCATGTCATTCCTTGCATCCATGATATTTATCTTGTGCATCGACATGCAATAGGTGTACGGAAGGAGTAACTCTACTGGAATTCGAGGCGGAGTAGCAGCAATGCAAACACGGAGATTCAGAGAGGAGCAGCCTTTCTCGTGAGAAGTGCGATTTGAGGTCGCGTTGAGTGGCCCGACTCACCGGCCTTGCAACTTTGTGAAAGGCAAGCCCGGAACATTTTAAGCCTCCCTATTTTCAATTGCGATTCTGCATAAGATTATTATTATATATTGTTGCATTAAGTTTAGGTGTTGGATGCAAACACTTGCTACATTGGTTATCCAATCCTTGTCCAGATATTGATACCTTCTAATCCCTTATGTAGCTTGTGCTCATGTAGTGCTTAGCCCTGCTTAAACACCAGAGAAGTCGGTGATTTTGTCACTGCGAGATATGAGAATCTTACATGGCACGGTTGCTTATATTTACATATCGTGGAAAAGAACGGTCTTAATTTGAAATGAAGACCTGACGGGAGGCTTGCGGTTTCTTGCTGACTCCGCCTACAAGTCGCTTAAGGACCTGATTCTTGGAGCCTTTCCAATATTCATGTTGAACGATGCCTCTCTCTTAGTTGGCGTGTCCCATGACCAGACCATGGGTTTAGTAGCTCACCTGTGCCGAGTCGATAAGTATAAAGTGCGCATACGGAAGGGAGCCAGAGGCGTGAGTCCAAGGTAAGGTGATTTAAAGTCCTGATCGTCTCAGCAGAAGGTAATCCTCGAGAGTGCTGGGCGCCGATCGAACCCAATAATTTGGTCTTCAGAGATGTTCCAAAGGTGACTCCACCGGCTACCCTTGCAAGTATGCCGTGGTGAGAGTTAGGAATACCCCTCAAATTGAGTTGTAATTCGATTCAATCGCCCTCTCCCGGTTAGTGAGAACTTGACGGGCTTATCTCCAATGTAGATACACTTAATAACTTAATGGTTCCGAAATGATGATATGATGATGAGCGACCTTATTATACCTGCTATAGTTAATATTGTTTGCTCTTTAATAAGTGAGTGCTCTCAGTACAGGTGCTAATCTAGTGGACAGTAAATGATGATAAGCTTGATGCTAAGTTTAAATTGGTTACTATGCTCATAAGCTCTTTTATGCAAATGTGTGAAAAGTTAGCCCACCGAAAAGCCTTGCATGATCCTTGGTGTCGTTTATTTCTAATTTTGTCTGGGTAAGTTCTATGAGTACCTTCTCGCACTTCGTGGTTTATTTCCCACCCCATTGCGATGACTGATTTCTTCTTTGGTTGTCGCAAGTAATGCACTTCTCCCCGCCGGGATGAAGACTAGACCGTTGGGCTAGGGTCTCTACTAGTTCTAAATGCGATGATAATGCTTTTGTGGGACATGACTACGATCCGCAAATGTATTTGAAACTATGAAGTTATGTACTAAACTATGTTGCTTCGCACACCAAACTTGGTTTGTAATATTTTATTTGAACTCGATGGATGTAATCCAGAATGCTACTTGTGAAATGTTGTAACTAATGATGTGTTGTGTTGAATCATTACGATCTTGGTTTATAATGTCGAGAGAGTTGGTTGAAATCCTTAGTGATTTCTAGGACCACTGGGATTATGGGAGCTTAAGCTAACGTGAATTGGCCGTCAGTGATTGTTTTGTGCTTACGTTCTTATGATTTGGTCGCCTCTGTTACATATGGGTATCGAGCAAGATTTGACACTAAACACGTCATTTGTGTATTTAAAACAAAAGTATTTGTGAAAATCCTAAATTAAATACTTGGTATTGCCAAGTGGTCATATCCTTGGCGCCCAAATAAGGACTCTTAGGTGAAACATTAAAGTACTAACTTGGGGGTTCTAACGTTGTTTCACTTTTTCATCGTCCATACGGGCGGTGTTATTGTATGGATGCCATCCATTAGGTGGTAATGTTTGGATCAAATACCTCTACGCATTCTGGTAAGTGGGAGTTAGGAGAGCATGACCAAGTCAATCGTCGGTCTAGGGAGAGAGTAGTTGTGGTTTGCTCGACATTTACATGTTCAATCATGTATCTATGAGAGTACTTAAATGTGGGTATCTCTCGACGGGTAGTTGTGATACTAGAGTATGCATCGGGGGATGTATGTATGAAAGTATTTATTATCGCTTGCTTTTATGCATTGTGGGAAATACTGGCTGAAATGAAATTTTCTCAAGTACACTAACAACGATCGTTGTAGATCAACTAGCCATCCACCGATACTGAGAGAACATATATGCTACACTGATATTTCGCTAGCCTTTAAATTTTCTAGGATGGTGAGGGTATTTGATCGTTACATGCATCATGTTCAAGCATTACATGGCATTTCTTGCATTACTCCTCCTTTAAAATATGAATGTGCTCCAAGCTAATTAAATTTCAGATCCCTTAAATGATTCTCCCTTACGCTGTAATCTTTGCTTTCTGATGGCGCGCCACCACGCGCCTTTGCTGCACTGCCAAGTCCAGCTGAGGCGTGGCGCCTCGTCACCGCTTAGGCTCTCGTGAGCCTCCGTCCCCGAGCCTACCGAGGAGGAAAGGCCGAGGACAGAGCTAGCCGGTGATTGCCGAGAGGAATGCGGCTGACCGCTTTGGAGCAAGTGACACAAGAAAGGGACCAAGAGACCCTTGAGGTTCGAGGCTGACAGCTTGCTCACCGCAATCTGTGGAACGCATGTTGATTCACGTGATGAACCAATGGAATGAAGCTTTGCACGCAGGAGGATGTGTTGAGAGCACTCACAGTAGAGCTAGAGCGCAAGTGGCAATTGAGGAGAGCAATGACAATTCCATGAGGAGGTTCACCGTTACACAATCAACTTCTACCTCTCCTCGCCACCCGAGGATGAGGATGAGATGGGTTTTGGTGTCATCATGGCTTTTGAAGGTGATGATGACATGGAGGTCAATGGACTTTAGGACATTCCACCCTGATGAGGAGGAAGATGAGGAGTTGGAGCTGCTAGTGATGAAGATGGAGGGAGATCTTCACAATCGACTCGGAGACGGCGATCACGTGGTTTAGCTTTACTACTTAGCTAATGAGCAAGAGCCGTACCTTTTGTTGATCCTCATGCATGAACGAGTAGCTTTGGAATAAGTAATCGTTGGGATGTAATATCGAACCATAGAGATCTTTGGATGTAAGTTTGGAACCACTATGGCTTGAATGTAACCTATCAGGAACGTATTATGCTCCACGTATGTGAGCCTTTTGATAAATTCCGTCTTTTGCGGTCTATGGACTTCGAAGTGGTTGGTTAAGTTCATCGCGATTTATGTATTGTCCATTGACGCCGCTTTGATGAGTTGTGTGGTTGTGATGAATGATTGTGCCTCAAGGCTGATTATCTAAATGCATTTTCTCCAATGGACTCGGTTTGGGTATAATTATACCATTCATCTACAAAATTTCCACATCGCCGAAGTTTCATTGGCTATACATTTTGCAGATGGCTCATCATAACCTTCGGCACAGCGGTCGCAGTGGGCATGGGAAATGAGGATCATTCACCACCTCATCACCATACCAAACCGGAAAGCTAATGCATAAAGTGGTGGAAAGTCAACAGATGTTAGCTTGAGGCTATACATCGATGGCTAACCGAGAGGATCGTCTATGTCCGCCAAGGACCCAAGCCAAACCAAGACAAAGAGCTTTTAAGGACTTCATGGATACAAAGCCTCTATCTTTCGTGGAGGTAGAAGAACCATTACAAGGTGATGAATGGTTGAGCACTCTTATAGAGCAAAGGTTTGGATTGCTCCCGTTTGACTGAGGTATAGAGGCCACATATGTAGGACACCAGCTCCAAGGACCTCGCAAGCATCTCAGTGGACACATCACAAGACCACCTTCCCTCGCAAACGTCGAGATAGTTTGGGGTCGGGCCAGGCGAGCTTTAGAGGACACTTTTATCCCTCCCCGGGTCTCATGGCCATTAAGCATACCAGAGTTTATGAAGCTCACCCAAGGCAACAAGAGTCTCAATGAATACCTCGGTGCATTCAACAACCTTTGGCAGGTATGCTCCTCGAGTTTGTTGATACTGGACGCTAAGAATAGTTAGGGCTTCAAGAGGGGACTTTTCTAAATTGATGAAGTCAATGTAGCAAATCGCAAGTGTGTCACCTTCAATGAGTTTATTAGTGACACTCAATTCAAGAGAACAATGATAAGATATATGCCGCTTCTAAGAACCGCAAAGAAACTTTGATTCAGGTGCTTCTCGGTCTAAGGCACCAATGATGATCCAAGGCTCCAGTACCGTCCACCCAATGCTAATGTCCCGGGTACCGCCCTACCTTCGTAAGAAGAATCAAGCTAAAACTAGTTTTCGCAAAGGTACAATTTCTTTGCCAAAAGAATACCTCCAAGGCAGGGGCAGCTCCAATGTTCCCCCATGGCTAACAATTTGTGTTGGAACCGAATTAAGCCCTGGTCATTGGGCAAATAGGGTGTCCCCATCCTCCCAAGAATGCTCAAGGAACGGCCCATCGGGTATGCGGTTCATTACATCACTGTGGAGGAAATTTCCGGTGAAGTGGTCACCGCCTGTAAGATTTTTTGTTAATGATCACCCTACAGCTTGTTTCTTGGATTCGGTGCTTCACATTCCTTTGTGAGTTCTACTTTGCATCTAAGCATAAGATGAATGTGATTACAATTGTCAAGGGTGGTTATTGTATTAGCGTCTGCTGAATAAATATCATGACTAACCAAGTAGTAAAAGATGTAAAGCTTGAAATTGGGGATCGAGAGTTCTTATAGATCTTGAAGTGCTACCGGGGTAGGAATTGACATAATCCTAGGAATGAAGTGGATGAGTGGGAATGATGTTGATCGATACGTCAACCCGTGTGGTAATGTTGAGGGATCCTATGGATAAGAAGGGTTTTCAGTGCGCTTACCTCTTGATATCTCTTCTTCACAATACGTACCAATGTTACCCCAGTTACAAAGCCATTGAGGATCTACCATTGTCCTGTGAGTTTCGGGATGTCTTCCCCATGACTTGGCTCGATTACTCGACCGCTGGCGTAGAATTCAAGATAGAACTTATTCCGTAAGCGCCTCGGTATCTCAAGGCCTTAGAATGCCAGCCAATGAGTTGGTCGAACTAAAGAGTTA